>PITA01013283.1:0-58201 GCA_004023965.1 Spilogale gracilis
CTTTGTTTTCAAAATGCCAAACAAATGGTCTGAATGATTTTTTTCCATTATTGAATTTATATATGTGTATATGTGGGTAGGGAGGTAGGCATTTAATCAACTATCCTGACAGGTTGTTTTTGCCTTCCGAAAACAGTTTTAAATAAAAAAAAAACTAGATCCATTAACTGATATGAAATTGCTTTAACCCCACACACTGTATAAAATGTGGCATGTGTGTGTGTTTTCTCATGCGCACAATAATGAAATTATGAAAGGGAAAAGAACTTGACCATGGTTTTTTAAGGTGCTTTTCTGTCTTTTGAAAAAGAAAAACAAAATAGTCATACGTGTTATGAAAAGCAAACACTATAGAAAATAATAAAATAGCAAAGAGCTCTCTTTCCTCAATCCCCTGGAGCTACTTTCCAGAAAAAATAAGTATTAACTGCTCCTTATATAGCTTTCCAGAGATATTTAATAGACACACACACATACACACATTCTATAGACTGTTCGTTGCTTGAATGTTGATGATAATGAACATCTTTTCATATCAGCAAATGTACTTCTTTTTCATTTTAGTGGCTATAAAGCCGTTCTTTGTATGAACGTATCAAATGTAAGCAGTCTCATATTTTAAATCTAACACTTGCTATTATAAACAAAGCTGTGTATGAGCATCCCATCGTGCATAACCTTGGCACACTTGACAAGATATATTTATTTTAAATTTTGGTGGACATTGTCAAAAGGGTATTCCAATTTACATTTCCATCAATAATATACAAAAGTGTCTGTTTCCTTGTATCCTTACCAGCACTGAGTTTTATTAAGATTTGAATTTTTTCCCCATCTGATATATGGAATTTGCTGTCTCTACTGTTCTGAGCTGTCTTTAATGACAAACAATGTTAATGTTGAATGCATTTTTTATATTTATTGACCACTTTTATTTCCTTGGACCATGAGCTCTCTGTTCATACTTTTTATCCATTTTAATTGTTCTTCATCTTATGAATTTGTAAGAGTTTCTGTGTAGAATAAGAAAATTAGTCCACACTGTGATATTCATTTGTTCATTATTCAAAAATATTTATTGAGTGGCTATTGTGTTGCAGGCATTGGAGATAGTGCAATGAACAAAATAGACACAATCCTTGCTCTCATCCAACTTCCATTTATTGGGAAGAGACAAAAAATAAACAATGAATAATGTAGATAGTTTGTAGCCTAGGTGAAGAGATATGGTGAGAACTTGAGAAAGGTCTCTTACAAGTGCTTCCTTTATCTCAGCAAGATAGAACACAACATCATTTACTGAAGATGAGGGTCAGGGGGATGCTGGAGATTTGAGGAGAGAGGACAAGGTATGAAATAGTTGCATATGACCGAGGGCAAGGAAATGGACGAAGGACCTGAAGAATGATTACCCTGAAACACCAGGACAATGACCGCTCCCCATATTTGGGTGTTGTTTGTGGCTGTTGTTGGAGTCCAATTCACCTGCACAGTTACTCATGTGAAGCTAGCGGAAAGAAGGATCTTGCCACATGTATTTTGGTACGGCTACTATAACAAAATATCATAGGTGGGTGGTTTAAAGGGCGATTTATTTTCTCCCAGTTCTGGGAGCTGTACAACCAAGATGAAGATGCCAGCAGGTTGTTTTTTCTTGAGATCTTTGTCCTTAATTTGCAGATAACCACCTTCTCACTGTGCCTCACATGGTCTTACCCTTGTTCACATGCATCCCTGGTATCTTGTCCTCTCCTGTTGAGGACACAAATTCTATTGGATGAGAACCCCACCCTATGACCTCCTGATCCTTAATTATCTCTGTAATGACTCTATCTCCAAGTACAGCCTATTGGGGTTAGGGCTTCAACATATGAATTTGGGGGTTTGTGTGCATAATTTAGTCCACAGCACCAGAAATAGTTTGAAGAAACAAGAGGGGACAAGTGAGTTGAAGACAGATGCAAGGGAATGATTATAATGATGACACATGGAATTTAAGGTAAGTAAAAAGAGGAATTAAAAACTTTAGGTGAGTAAAAGACGGTAAGCTTATTGTTCCTCCTTATCTCTGTACTATAAGTCAAGGAAATGTTGGAGGTGAGGATCTAGAGAGAGCCATTGGAAATAAAGGAGCAGGTAATAAAATAACAGAATGCTTAGTGTTGGACTGTGGAGGGGTTGCAGTTACTGGTAATGAGATGTTTGACCATGGGAGTGTCAGTGGCTGGGATAAGATGAAGGACAAGGTCATCAGAGAAAAAGATGTCAAAGAACACAGGAGCCAGATGTTACAAGGATCACCTCTGTATCTGTTGAAATCACAAAGAATTATGACAAGGTTAGTGTTAAAGAGAGTGAAATAAGCCAACAGGGACCTAAGAAGACTTTGAGAAATGGAGGGAAGTGATTTGGGTCAATGGATGACTGTAACAAGGAGGGCCAGTTTTAGGACATGAGTTCTGAAGTTGGGGAGAAAGAACAGATGGCCCACTTGTGACAAGGAGAAGCAGAACAGAAGCATGACCATTTGATTTCCAGGTCTAGAGATTAAGAAGGGGAGGAGAGAAAACAGATGCCTTCGAACAGGGCTGGGAGAAAGTGCTGTGCTCAAGTCAGCTGGGTTGCAGTTAGAGCAGAAAGTTGATGGAAATGTTCAGAAAAAAAACTAAGCATATCAGAGGTCTGCATTTTACCCACAGCATGGTGGGACAGTTTTAGAAATTAGGGATAGGTGAGGAGTGTGGCCAGAAATGAGAGTAAGGCACTAGAGAATGAGGGAAATCTGGGTTTCCTGAGGTGGTCCTGATAGATAAGGATAAAGATCGTAATGGAAATTATAGTGCTAATGATCTCAAAGAGGTTAATGGGGATGAAGTTCTGAGAGTGGGGCAAGGTGATGTGGGGGACTAAAACTGGGAAAAGAGAGCTTTGTCATTAGCATAAAATGTTTTAGGGTAACTTTCAACTCCTGCTGATAGAAGTGTGGAGGCCAGGTGAAGGGTGGTCATAGATGTTACCAACAGTTTTTTCCTCTGATTGTTTTTGATTTTATTAATATATATTTATATTACATGTAGTTGCCAATGTTTTTATGTGGTCAAATTTATCAATATTTTTGTGCTATGGCTTTAAGTAATATTTTAGGCTTGGGAAGCTTGAAAATATCTTTCCTATTTCAAAGTCATAAATTTTTCTAGAAAAACATTTTAAAAATGTTTTATTTTACTATTTTGTTAGTTTCCATTTGGAGTCTGTTTTGGATTAAGGGAGGAATCTGGATTTTTGTTTCTTCTACATGACCAGCTTAACCCTCCAATACCATTCATTCATCAATGAGTCCATCCTTTTTCAATGTTTTGAAATACCATCAGTTGCCTTTTGAATATTTACTTATTATGGATTCACACCTTTTTCCTCTTGGCTTCTAACCAAGACTGGGACTAAAATTTTCCGTTTTTAGCCTGTTTAAAACTTCTGTGTTCTTAGCCTTCGGCCTCCCAGCTTGAAACAAAAATCTGAAAGCAAACGTCTTCCACCTTCAAAATCCAGATGTGTCCTTGATCATGAAGCCTCTTGGATGGTTTGCTTGCACCTGGTGCTGGGACATTCATGCTGATGCTGCCAGCTGTGTTCTGAGGGAAAGGTGTGAAAGATAGCCTTCCCAGTTCTGTCTCCAATATGCAAATGAGAGCATGTGGCTCCCTGTGGAGGAAGTTCTCCTGACTCTCCACAGTCTGGAGTCTGACATGGCGGCTTCTTCACTCTCGGACTCTAACCCACAGTTCTAGCTGGATCTCCTGCCATTCCCCTCCAAACACCCCACTGTTGATATCTATCTGCCCCATGTTGTCACATGTCAAGTCTTGTCCCCAGGCCAGTGATATAATCTTCCCAAACCAGGGAGAGAGGGCAGGTCCTGTAAGGCTTAGCTCAAATGTCACATCTCTGGGGAGTTCTCTCTCTACTCCCTTGGACAGAATCCATCACTTTCCCAGTACTCCTAGAGACCTGAGTTTATATTATTATGCAAACAGTGCTCCCTGTTTTTCAGGGGGTTGACCCCCACACTGGCTCTGGTGCGGGCCTGGGATGCTCCATTGGTAGAAACGTGTTGAACCAGCAGAGCTGTCCTCCGTTGAGTTCATACATCATTTCGTTTTATCTTCCCCATAATCCTGTGTGACAGGCATTTTTATAATCTTCATTTTCAGATAAGAAATGGAGCCTTAAAAAGATTAAGTAATTAACTTGCACACAGATGGGCTATTCACGCAGTATATTCTGTGCCTGGGACTAAGTCCCTTTGTGGGACTCTGAAGCTTCTGAATGAATGAAAGAACTATGTGCTACCTGGTGACTTCTTGGAGAGAGATTTTCTCGTGTGGGAGGTCCAGATGGTACTGAGAGCTTCTTACAGTCTGTGTGACCTTGGGCGAGTTACTGAGTATCTCTGAGTCTTTGGGCTTACATCTGTAAAACTAAGATAATGAACTACTTAACTACCTCAGAGGGCTTTTGAGAGGATTAAATAAAATAATGTATGCAAAAGACATAAAGGCTGCCAGGATAAGTTAGTAATAGTTACTTCGTCTTCCCGTTTCCCTCATCACCTATTCCATGAAGACAACGGGTTGTCCTCAGAGGCCTGTCTGCCTGCTCTGGCCAGAGAGGAAACCAAGCAGGAGCTCCAGAGATAAATATCCAATGGAATGACAGGTGAAGGTGGAATTATCTATCACTTGTACCATTTCCACGAGGGTCTCAAATAAATAATGATCTCAAATATACCATATCATTGCTTTTATCTCCTATATGCATTTTGGGGGGGAAAATGGCCTCATAGAGTGCCCTAGAAAGGGGGAAGCAACCAGAAATGATCTCTTCAGGTGGTCCTGAAGGGACTATCATTTCTTGCTACAAGTTCTTACAGTGTGTACACTGGCTTTCAAGTTCAAGAGAAAAACAACACCTTAGAGATTCTTTTCATTTGTTTTTCGGCACCATTAGCACCATGATCAAATGATTTCAACATTCTGTGCTTTAGCAATAAGATTGCAGCTCTCCTGGTTGGTGAGAAGATGGGGGAGGAAAGGAGTTTCAGCACTTTTGGGGTGTGGTTTTACAGAACTCGTGTCTTTATCTCATTCAACTGTCAGATATAAAGTATGTGTTTAACACTTAAGACATGTGAGGAACTAGGGCATTGGGTGAGAACACTCCCTGGAGAGTTCTAAGCTCTTCTAGAACTACTGGCAGAGGCAAATAAGTAAAACATGGCAGCTAATCTGAATGGTTGGTAATCTGAGATGGGTAAACATAGAGAGTCAGGGGAGTGCAAGCCAAGATACCTACCCCCTCTGGGAATCTATGAATGGGTCGGTAGTGGCCAGAAGCTGTCCAGAGAACGTCTCTCGGGGTCAAATCTTGGAAGGTGACCAGTTAGCCAAACTGAGAAGGAACACATGGGCTTTCTTAACAGTCAAGCCTATTTTTGGAAAGTCCTTTCGGAGTATTTAATCCAGTTACAAGTTCCGCAGACAGTATTTAATTTCATTTTCACACTAACCTTGTGAGATACATATGTTAGAAATTAAGAACTATAGATATTTGGAATAATTTTCTAACGTCCTACTACTAGTCAAGGGAGTGGTTGGGATTTGAATCCAGGTCAGACTTTGAAATATTTGTTCTTTTATTGGGCCAAGCTAATTTTACATAGTTCCCAGTAATGTTTGCATTCACCATGGAGCAATTCTATCGATCACCAAACATCACAGAATCTTAAAACTGAGCTGAGATATAATTTATGTATGAATGGTTTGGGAATTTATTTGGAAAGAACAAGCAAGGAATCTCACTGTGTGTGATTAGAGGTTGCAGTGATGTAAATAGCATCAGTAGGAATATGACTATTTTGGCCAAAAAGTGTATATGGGTTAGTTCTGAAAAATAATGCAAAACATATGACACTATCAGAGTTGAGTTTCTGTTATTCTAATTCTGTGCCTGATGCTATGAATCTAAGCCAAGTTAGGCATATCAGTGTCTATGTGCCCTTCAATGAAAAATGTAATTAAGATCCATGTGACCCTTTTTTCTTTCTGTCACTCAAGCTTCATAATACCTCTGTGAATGACCCCATTACTTGTTGTTGGTAAGGCGGGTAGCATCTTCACTTTATAGATGAGGAACTATGGTTCTGTGACTCACTCCAAGTCTTAGCCGAGGACAGCGGCGAAGTTATCACTAGGACACAGCAGTTTCAAAAGCACAAGGAAATGTATGAGTCAGACACTTGCTTGCAATTTTCACCCAATTTTGATTTAATTCCTAGAATAGCCCTGGAAAGTAAGTATCTCCCCTACTTTTGGAAATGGGAAAACTGAGCCTGTGAGGTGCCATTAGACCATGGGAAGAGTATAAGTTGGCTAGGTTGGCATATGAGTCCCGTCTCCCAAAGCCACACTCTATCATGCACATTCCTATGAGCCATCTATATTTTCCAGCTGTATCGTGACATTTGGCATAGTGTCCATCACACTGGGAGTGCTCTTTTGTGCTCCCTTTTGTGGAATGCCTAAGTGAGCACAGACTCTGTACTTTGGTGATTAGCGAGGAGAGTAAGAGGAATGCTAACAATAGTGCAGAGAAGAGGCTCCACTGCTAAGGGAAAAGGCAAGGCATGGAAGTAGAATACCACCAAATAATAGCTCACCTGGAAAAAAAAGAAGTAGCGAAAGCATTATTGCAAATGTGTCTGAGTTCTCTCCTCAGAGTCCTTACGAAAGGCATTCATGTGCTTCTCTGGGCCCCCAGCTGCCTTGTTTATGGAAGTGCTCTGACTTTGCCCTCACTCCCAACATCCTTAAACAAAACACCCTTGCCCATTGTCCGACTCTGAAAGTAATACAGGGTCTCTCCAAACAGTATCTAGGCTAGCGTCCCAATAAAAAATAACTTTTATTATTTATTTATTGAGATGCCATTTGTCATAGATGACTCTCCACTAATGAATCACAGTGGCTTTGATTGGATTCTCAGTTGTGCAGCAAACTTGATCGAATAGTTATTCTGCATAAGAGGGGACATTATGAACTTTCCATAAGATGGCAGAGAAAACCTGTTGTTTTTGATGTTCTCCACACTCAAGAGATCCAGTCTTGGGTTCCGGTTCTGCCCACCAATTATTGTATGAGCTGGGCTACTGAGCATCTTACCCTGGGCATCTGTAAACTTAAGACATTCTCTGGACAGTCTATGGCCCAATTGTGTCCTTAGAGAATATTCAGGAATGTGTGGGAGTGTATGGGGTCATCAAAATGATTGAGGGGATGCCACTGGTGATAAATGCCATGCAATGTGTTTGGGTTGGTCTCCTGCCAAAGGAACACATATTCTGACCAAGATTGGAACTGCCTTTCCATTGAGAAACATGGATTGAAATCCTCCCCAGTTTCCATGTTCTCTAATTTTAAGACAATGACTGAGAGGCAAATTACAGTTCTGTTAACTTCGACAAAGTCAATAAGCAAGGATGTTAAATGTAGGCTAGCTACTGGCAAAATGCCTTCCAACAGCAGAAACAACAACAACAAAATGGGAGTATTAAATACTAGTGCTCTTTGCAATGCATGCTGGCAAAGAAATTACTAAAATACCACTCATTATTGTGGCACATTTTCTATTAATTATTATAGATAGTTTCTAAGGCAATAGCTTGAATGTCACACGGAACATTAATCCTGCTAATGAATTCAGTGACTGCATTTTCTCTATTTTTTTTTTTTTACCATGATCTTAGCTTCATACCACTTTGGATCCTAGGAAAAAGGGCCCAAGATTTGGTAAACTTGTCTTTATACCCTGAGCTCCTTTATAACAGAAGAACGATATACTTCAGACTTACTGCTGCCTAATTATTTCATTTTGCCATTAAAGCTAATTGTCAGTAAGGATAATGAAAATGACTCTGAGACATTTTAGTAATTTGAATCATCATAAGCCTCTTGGTAAAATGATACTAGTTGACAAAGCCATCCCAGGCCAGCTCTATTGCTGTTCAGAATGCATCCTACTTGTAGCCCTTTGTGCCCGAGATTATAGGGCTCTAAAGCATTTGATTATTTATTTAAAATATTTTATATATTTATTTAAGAGAGAGAGAGAGCCAATGCAGGCACTAGGCGGGGAGGGGCAGAGGGAGAGGGAGAAGCAGGCTTCCTACTGAGCAAGGAGCTTGCTGGGGAGCTTGATCCCAGGACCCTAGGATCATGACCTGAGCCAAAGGCAGACACTTAACCGACTGAGCCACCCAGGTACCCCTCCAAGGCTTTTTAAAGACATTGAAACCTATTTTAAAATATAGGCGTACACACAAATGTTATTGACCAGGGCAAAGTTTTGAAATATAACTCCCATTTCATTCCATTCAGAAATAGGTAAAGCAACCTACTCCTCCCACATCTGGGATTGGGACTAGGAACAGTGGTGGGGTTTCTTTCTTGCCCACTTTTTAAGGCGACTTGGCCTCATCTGCTCATTTTTTCTGGTTAGCATCATCACATGTTTGACCCATGCGCGGCCAGCTCCATTACCGCAACCTACCCTGGATTTGGTTTGGAGGAGCCATGAGTCCGGCCTCAGGGGATGGATTGTGACTGACCATGATCAGTTCTGACAACACTGGTCCCCAATTTCCCAGCTGTGTTTGCAGAGAAGAGTCACCATGTTAGCTAGTTCTGGGGAAGAGAACTTGAGCTAGAGGGAATTCCTTTATATGGCTCTCTAGGAAAGCTATTTACATGAAAAAACAAAACAAGATGCCTGGAGACCCAGCTTGCGTGAGGTCACCAGGAGGTGGGGCAGAATGACCAGGAGGAGGGACAGCCTGCTTCCCTGAGGGCATCTTAATGCATTTGTCTAGTCCTGTCTGCTCAACTCCGGACTTCTTGGAATGTGGATATATATATCAACCTCTATTTGCCTAAATCCTTGTAGTAAAATTTTTTTCATCAGATATAAACTGGACTGATATATGATGTTTTATGCTAAACTGAAGATATAACTCTGTAGGGTTAGTGCTGGAAATTTTGGCGTGAGAATATTGCCAGCAGCAGTAGAGTACAGTGAACTTAACATTAATATTTTAAAGTTACCATATGTGAAACATTGCTTCCTTTTCCAGCTGGTGGAGATTTGGCTGCATCAAGCCTATTTGGACAAAGTAGCCTCTTCTCTTGCCCCAGGTGGGCTTCAAGGAGCCAAAGTGTCATATGACAGGAATGTAAAAACGTCAGGACTGGACACCCCCAAAGTATTACTTCCATGAGAAAATGATACAGCTGGGAGAAGACAAGAAAACAAATGGATTAAATTGAATTGAATTGAACATATGGGACTATAGTTCTGAGTTGAGTTATACATATGCCGTGTTATTCAAGTGACTGAAGAGGGTAAAATGGTACTTCCCAAAGGAAATAATTCACATTTTTTATTATTGGGTTTTAAAGTATACCAGAAAAAACAATGGACCTTAGTCAACGTTTCTGAATCCTATATATATATATATATTCCACAATTTTACTCAGGCTCTTTTGAGTGCCAGTTTCTCAACTATAAAATGGAGATAATAACTCCTCTCTTGTCTACACAGAATTGCTATAGAAATCAAGTAAGATGAAATGTACAAAATTCCATTTTATACTATATTTGCTATGTAAATGTGAGATGCCATCTACATCATCATAATCATATCATTCCAAGTTTTACAAAACAGATGTGATCATAATTGTCATCCTATCAATTTGGTTTTGAAGACAAATCTTTGGTTTATTTCTGCCTAAGCAGCCTCTTCTGGGGTGGGTCATCTTCCACAAGACAGACGATGATTCTCTGAGTCCCCCTCCGCAGGGCTTCTAGAGACAAATATTCGTATGTGTCTGCCCTCGATTGTATTCAAGAGAAACAATCCCTTACTATCCCCAGAACTTTGAGCAAAAAGCATGTTCCATATTGAACAGTAGAGAACCAAATGAATCCCCAGATCCTTCTTTTGCAGCTGGGACAGGAGAAAAGCCAGAGACAGATGGGATAATAGTCCCAGAGGTGAAGAAGTACAAAGAGAAAAAGCACTGAACAGAAGCCAGGGACAGTCAGAGCCGTGAGCAAGCAGACACTGAGAGAGAGAAAGAGAGAGCGAGTGAGAGAGAGAGCGCAGAGAGATGTGGTAACAGCCCTTGGCAGTGGTCGACATGAAGGAGACAGGAACCGGGTCTTGTGAATGGCAGGAAAAGCAGAGATCAGTGAGGGGATGACAAGACAAATTATCCCATGATTGTCGCATGAGTTGTCACATTTTTTCCAGGTTTGTCAGACTACAGCAGACAGCCACTACCGTGTTCTGAACAGCGATGAGGTCCCTGCAGTTGCAAAAGGGACTGAATGAGCAGCATTCAAAAATTCTCGTTCATTTTTCCTCTTGTATTTCTTACTGTCTGTCATCTGGTGTAACCTAAACCTACCTCCGCCCAAAGAGCCTGCAAAGAGTTAATATAATCTCCGTTGATATATTTACACAGGCTCATAGGTTATTTGTAAGTATTTTAAATGAGAGGATCCATTTGTCCTGTTTGGTAATTGCTCCCCAACATGTGTCATAAGTATCTTCCCATGTTGAGAAATATACTACTATAAGTTTTAATGGTGGATCCAAAGTGCACAGAAAACCTCCCCTTCTTCCCTAATATGCCGCGACATGACAGATGAAATAATGACAGGCTATCAAAACCGTATGTGTGCTTAAAAATAAGAAAGAAGAGGCACCTCCCATTCTTGGTTTCTGCTCAAGTCATTATCTCAGGGTGGTGAGAACGAGCCCTATGTTGGCTCACACTCATTGGGAAGTCTGTTTTATTTTCTCTCTCCCTCTGCCCAGTTGCCACCTCGTGCTCATGTGCGTGATGTCTCTCTCTCTCTCAAATAAAGAAATAAATCTTAAAAAAAAAAAAGAAAAGAAAATAGGAAAGAAAATCATTGTGAACAGAAACCAAAGGAACCCAAAGCATTTTGGGAAAGGAACATAAGGGGAGGCTGACACTTGGTGGTTCATTGGGAGCTGCCAATATATACCATATAATAGAGGGAAGCCGGAATGCTGTGTGGAGATGGAGAGCATGATTTATAGTAGATAGAGGTTTAGGAAGTAACCTGGGGCACAGTGTGAAATGGACCCGTTGCCAGGTACCAGGAGAGGGAACAAATTCTCTCCAGATGGAGACCTGACCCATGTGACTTCAGGTGTGGGGCTTGGAAATACACCATCTCTGTGGGGAGGGCCCAGATTCCAGTCAGCTGCTCAGCACCATGCCCTCAGTAGGGCTGGAGGGAGCCAATCCTGAAACTGAAAAGTTCTAACAACTAGTGAAAATGCAAAGCAGGGAGCTTCCTACCAGGGACAAGATGTATTACAAAACCATAGCAAATCAAAGAGTGTGGCATGGGGTTAAAAGAGCAAATAGATCAATAGTAAAGAGCAAAGAGCTCAGAAGCACATCCATGCACACCATGGAAACTGGATTTATGATAGCAATGGCTTTATAGATCCATGGAGGAAAGGGTCTGTTGTTTAATAAATAGTAGGGACAGCTGGTTTTCCAAACAAACACAAAATTGGGGCCCCTGGGTGACTCAGTCAGTTAAGTGTCCAACTATTGATTTGGCTCAAGTCATGGTCTCAGGGCTGTCAGACGGAGCCCTAGTGTGGAGCCTGCTCAACGTTCTCTCCTTCCCCCTCTCCCTCTGCCCCTCCCCACCTCTCTCTCTCAGTCTAGAAAAAAAAAAATCCAAACCTCACAACATACAAACACAATTCCAGACAGAATAAGGTTTTAAATAAAAGAAAAAAAATTTAAGTTAATTGGAATAAGATGTAGAATATTTTTTGTAATAAATAATACAGGGAATAATTAATAAAGGAAGTAATATTAAAAGCACAAACTATAAGAAAACTTTTAAAATTTGACTGCATCAATACTTTAGAATTTCTTCGGTAGCAAAGACATCACCGTAAAGTGAAAAGACAAGACATAAATTAGAGGGAAATAGTTACAGGGAGACAAAATATTAGCATCTGGAAGAGAACTGCCCAACAGGAAGCTAAGGCAAGCCACGCATAGTTTTTCGTTGTGATCAAAGAACATGTAACATGAGATCTACTCACTTACCGATTTTTTAAGTGTGTAGGACAGTATTGTTAACGATATGTACGTTCTTGTACAGCAGATCTCTAGAACTTTTTCATCTTGTGTGGATGGAACTCTATACTCCCTGAACGGGAGCTCCCCATTTGTCCTCCTCCCAGTCTCAGGAAACCTCCATTCCACTTTCTGCTTCCACAAATCTGACTACTTTAGATACCTCATATAAATAGGATCATGCATTATTTGTCCTCCTGTGACTGGTTTATGTCACTTAACATACCATCCTCAGAGTTCATCCATGTTGTAGTATATAACAGGAGTCACTTCGTTTTGAAGGCTGAAAAATATTTAATTTTATGTATAAACCATATTTTGCTTATGCATATATCTGTCAATGGACATTCAGCTTGTTTCCACAACTGCTGTAAAATAATGCCACAATGAGCACAGGAGTGCAAATATCCCTCAGGATCCTGTTTTCAAGTCCTTTGGTTAAATACCCACAAGTGGGTTTTCTGGATCAAATGGTAGTTCTATTTTTTTGGGGGGGGGAGGAAACTCTATGGTGTTTCCCCCATGATGGTTATGCTAATTTGTATTCCAACCAACAATGCACAAGGATTCTAATTTCTCCACATCCTTGCCAACACTTGTTTCTTGTTTTTTATTTTAGCCATTCTGACCTGTATGAGGTAATATATCCCATTGTGGTTTTGATTTACATTTCCCTGAGGATGAGTGACACCGAGCATCTTTACATATTACTTGTTGGCCGTCTGTATTGTACTCTTTGGAGAAATGTCTAATCAAGTCTTTGTCCATTTTTAAATTGGGTTATCTGTTTTTTGTTGTTGTTTCCTATTTCTACAAAAAAAATGCCATTGGGGTTTTGATGCAGACTGAATCTGTAGATTTCTTTGGATATATGGACATTTTAGCAATATTAAATCTTCTGAACAATGAATGCAGGATATCTTTCCATTTTTTTTACAACTTCCTTCATTTCTTTCAGTAATGTGCAGTTTTCAGTGTTTAAATCTTTCATCTCCTTGGTGAAGTTTATCCTAACTATCTTATTATTTTTTGGACACTATTGTAAATGAGGTTATTTTCTTACTTTGCTTCTTGGATTATTCATTATTAGTGTATAGAAACATGACTGATTTTTGTATGTTGGTTTTATATCCTGCAACTTCACTAAATTTGTTGACTAGTTCTCCCAACCTTCTGGGTTTTTTTTTTTTTTTTTTTAAGATTTTATTTATTTATTTGACAGAGAGAAACACAGTGAGAGAGGGAACACAAGCAGGGGGAGTGAGAGAGGGAGAAGCAGGCTTCTTGCCAAGCAGGGAGCCCGATGTGGGGCTCGATTCCGGGACTCCGGGATCACGACCTGAGCCGAAGGCAGTCGCTTAACCAACTGAGCCACCCAGGCGCCTCTCTACCAGTGTATTTGTGGAATATTTAGGGTCATCTATATATGGGATTCTATCATCCTCAGAGATACATCTACTTCTTCCTTTTGGATTTGGATGAATTTGCTTCTTTTGCCTCATTGCTCTTGTAGGACTTGGAGTATGATGTTGAATAGAAAATGTGAGAATGGGCATCCTTGCTTTGTTTCTGGTCTTAGAGGAAAATCTTTCCATTGTCACCACTGAATGTGATGTTACTTATGAACTTCACATATATTATTTTTATTATGTTGAAGTAATTTCCCTCTATTTATATTTTGTTGAGTGGTTTTTTTTTTTTATCATGACAGGATGTTGAATTTTTCTAAGTGCTTTTATTGCACCTATTAATTTGATCATGTAATTCTTATCCTTTTTTCTGTGGTGTTACCTCATTAATTGGTTATCTTGCAGATGTTGTCCAATCCTTGTATCCCAGCAATAAATCCCACTTGGTCATAGTCTATGATTAATAGGCTGTTGAATTAGCCTTGCTAGTATTTTATTGAGGGTATTTGGTATATTCATTAGGGATATTGGCCTGAGATTTTCTTTTCTTGTAATGTCTTTGTCTGGCTTTGGTATCAAAACAATGAAATACTCAATAAAATGCCTTTGAAAGTGTTCCTTGATCTTTAAATTTTGGGAAATTCATGAGAAGGATTAACATTATTATTAATTTTTTAAATGTTTGTTAGAATTCTTTGGTGAAGCCATCTCAGCCCTGGTGTTTCCTTTTGGGGAAATTTTTAATTACTGATTCAATCTTCCTATTCATTATGGGTCTATTTAGGCCTTCTATTTCTCCATGACTAAGTCTTGGTGGGTTGTATGCTCTAGAAATTTACCTGTTTCTTCTAGGTTATCCAATTTGTTATATATAATTGCTCATAATAGTCTCTTATGGTCCTTTTTGTTTCTGAGGTACCAGTTGTAATATCTTCTCTTTAATTTCTAGTTTTATTTATTTGAACTTTTTCTTTCTTTTTCTTAGTCAAGCCAAAGATTTGTTAATTTTATTGATATTTAAAAAAATCTCTTGGGGTGCCTGGGTGGCTCCGTTGGTTAAGCGACTGCCTTCAGCTCAGGTCATGATCCCGGAGACCTGGGATCGAGCCCCGCATCAGGCTGCGCACTCTGCGGGAAGACTGCTTCTCCTTCTCTCACTCCCCTTGCTTGTGTTCCCTTTCTCGCTGTATTTCTCTCTGTCAAATAAATAAATAAAATCTTTAAAAAAAATCTCTTAGTTTTATTTATTTTTTCTGTTGTTTTTCTAGTCCCTATTTTGTTTATGTCTGCTGTAATATTTATTATTTCCTTTCTTCAGCTAATTTGGGCTTACTTTGCTCTTATTATTCTAGTAACTTGAGGTATAAAGGTAGGTTGTTTATTTGAGAACTTTCCTCTTTTTTAACGAGACATTTACCACTATAATCTTCCCTTTTAGTACTGCTTTTTGCTACATCCAAAAAGTTTTGGTGTTTTCATTTTCATTTGTCCCAAGATTTTTTAAAATTTACTTTTTGGTTTCTTTGACCCAGTGCATGTTCAAGAATGTGTTCTTTAAAAAAAAAACAAAACAACAATGTGTTCTTTAGGGACACCTGGGTGGTGTTGGTGTCTTCGGCTGCCTTGGGCTCAGGTCAGGATCCCAGGGTCCTGGGATGCAGTCCCACATTAGGCTTCTTGCTCAGCAGGGAGCCTGCTTCCCCCCCCCCCCCCGTCTGCCTGCAGTTCCCCCTGCTAATGCTCTTTCCCTCTCTCCTTCCTTACCCCTCTCTCTCTGACACATAAATAAATTAAATCTTAGAATGAAAGAAAAATGAAAGAAAGAAAGAAAGAAAGAAAGAAAGAAAGAAAGAAAGAAAGAAAGAAAGAATATGTTATTTAATTTCCACATTTTTATAGATTTTCTGATTTTCCTTCTGCTATTGATTTCTAGTATCATTCTACTGTGGTCAGAAAAGATGCTTGGTATGATTTCAATCTTCTTAAATTCGTTAAGACTTGCTTATGATGTATTACACGATCTATCTTGAGGAATGTTCCTGCATGCTTAAGAATGTGTATTCAGCTGCTGTCGTGTAGTTACGTTCTCTGTGTTAGATCCATTGGGTCTACGATGTTGTTCAAGTTTTGTTTCCATACTGATCTTTGCAATGGAGATTCTATCCACTTGAAGGCGGTGGTGTTGACATGTGCTGTCCTGCTGTCTATGCATCCCTCCAGTCCTGTCAATGTTTGCTTCTCATATTCCGGTGCTCAAATGCTGGGTGTATATACATTTATAAGTGTTCTGTCTTCCTGGTGAATAGATCTTTTTATGATTATATAATGTCCTTCTTTGTCTCTTGTGATAGTTTTTGATGTAAAACCCATTGTCTGATAAAAGTATAGGCACTCCTGCTCTCTTTCAGTTAACATTTGTATAGAATACTTTTTTCTATCCTTTCACTTTCAGCCCATGTGTGTCCTTAGATCTACAGTGAATCTCTTATGGAGAGTATACAGTTAGAGCTTTTTGTATGTTTGGATGTTTTTCTATCCATTCAGCCACTATATATATTTTTTAATACCTAGAGTTCTTTGGACTTCTTGAATCTGGCTGTCCATTTCTTTCACTAAATTTGAAAAGTTTTCAGCAACTGTTTCTTCAAATAGGTTTTCTACTCTTTCCTCTTCTTCTGGGACTTTGGTAATGTGTGTGTTTATCCACTTGATGGTGTCCTAAAAGTCCCATAGATTTCCTTCATTCTTTTCATCTTTTTTCCTTTCTATTCCTTCTTGGACAGATTAATTGAAAACTACTTATTTTTGAGTTTATGGATTCTTTCTTTTGTTTGATCAAGTCTGTTGAACCCCTCTAGTGAATTTTTTAATTCAATTGCTATAGTTTTTAGCTCCAGAATTTGATTCCTTTTAAAAATATATTTTCTATATTTTTGTTGATATTCTCATTTTTGTTGACACATCATTTTCCTGAGCTCATCGAACTTCTTTATGACAGTTCTTTTGAATTCTTTCTCAGGAAATTTAAATACCTCCATTTTCTTAGGGTTGATTTCCACAAATTTATTCTGTTCCTTTGATTGGATGATGGTTTCCTGTTTCTTTAGGTATCTTGTAACTTCGTGTTTGTGTTTGAAAAAATAGCCACCTCTCTCAGTCCTTATAAAGACCTTACCAATCAGTCCAGCCAGAGATTCCGGGGCCTCTCCAACCTTCCTGCGAATATGTCCTTTCAGGACTCATGTCCAATTCCATTTAGTTCATTTTCAATTAGGAGGATTTGCCAGTCTCTTTTTTTCAGGAGCACGTAATCCCTTACTCTGACTCTCTGGAGAGTCTCTGGAGCCGCCACACACTGTCCAGCTCACTGTTGTTCTCAGCAGTCCTCCAGCTTCTGGAACATTCCAACTCTATCAGTACTCTGGGTCAGATGACACAGAAACCAGTCCCTTGGGCAGCCTGTGAGAAGCCAGAATGCTGGACACATGCTCCACTCTATTCTCCCCTCCTTCCACTCCACAGAGCAGCCCATGAGCTGCATCAGTCTCCGTCTGCTGTACTATGGGTCCTTTGGGAGCTGCAGCAGGCTACCCAGATCTCCTTTGTTGCCAGCAGCCCCCAACCATCTGGAGGATGTAGGGCTCCATCTGTGCTTTGAAACAGGTGTACGGGGCACCTGGGTGGCTCAGTTGTTAGCCGTCTGCCTTCGTCTCAGGTCATGATCCTGGAGTCCGGGGTCCCCACATCGGGCTCGCTGCTCAGCGGGAAGCCTGCTTCTCCCTCTCTCACTCCCCCTGCTTGTGTTCCCTCTCTAGCTGTGTTTTTCTCCATCAAATAAATAAGTAAAATCTTTAAAAAAGGAAAGAAAAGAAACAGGTATACCAGAAAGCAGACCCTCAGAACGCCCTCTGTAAATGGCCACTTCTACTCTTCCTCTCCCCAGGGACAAGCTACAGTTTGGAGGTTCCTCCCACTTGCCCTGGGCTGAGCTGGGGGGAGGGGCAACGGCAAGTGAGGGGGTGACAGCGCAAACCCTCAAAATCTTCGCTTTTGCTTGACACTGCCACCAAATTAGCACCCTTTCCTTTCACATGCTTGGATTCAGGCAAGATGGAAACTAGTTCCTCAGGCAGTCCCTGAAAAGTGTGAACGTCAGACACCTGCAGGTTCCAGCTTTCCTTTCCCTTCCCCTCAGGAGCTGGGAGTTTCTCTGGAGGGCACCAGGCTGAGCTGCACGGGAAGGAATGAGTGGGGACCCTGCATTTTCCTCCGGGCTTTGAGGGAGCTGCTTTCCCACGTGCCTGAGGTGCATGGGCCTCTGAACTATTTGCTAGACTCCTCACAAAAGGAATTGATGCATGTATTGTTGACTTAGTGTCTCCTTGGGGGGCACGAGGGGATGGGGGTTCCTCTTGCCCCATTTGCTCACCATGTATATATTTTAAAACTTTCTAGTAACCACGTTAAGAAGTAGCTTTAAAAAATTATTCTAGCAGTTCCTTATAAGAAGAAACAAGTGAAATTAATTTTTAAATATATTTCTTTCTTTTTTTTTTTTTAGATTTTATTTATTTATTTGACAGAGAGAGCGCTCACAAATAGGCAGAGAAGCAGGCAGAGAAAGAGGGGGAAGCAGTCTCCCCACTGAGTGGAGAGCCCGATGCGGACCTCGATCCCAGGACCCTGAGATCATGACCTGAGCCGAAGGCAGAGGCTTTAACCCACTGAACCACCCAGGTGCCCAAAATTAATTTTAGTAATGTGGTTTAGTGAAACCACTATATCCTAACTAGTAGCGTTTCAACAGGTAATCAATAGAAAATTATTATTATAAGACATTTTACATCTTCTATTTTGTACCAAGTTTTTGAAACCCAGTGTCTATTCTATGCTTGGAGCACATCTCAATTTATTTATTTATTGTTTAAAGATTTTATTTATTTATTTGACAGAGAGAAGCACAGCTAGAGAGGGAACACAAACAGGGAGATTGGGGGAGGGAGAAGCAGGCTTCCATCGGAGCAGGGAGCCCGATGCGGGTGGGGCTCAATCCTGGGACCAGGATCATGACCTGAGCCAAAAGCGTCACTTAACAACTGAGCCACCCAGCCACCTCCACATCTCAATTTAGACTAATCACAGTTCAGGGTGTCAACAGTGATTAGTAGCGATAGTATAGATTTATAATATAAAAATTACTCCCTATAAACAAATTCTAAAAAGACAACCAAAATAATAATTTTAGGACATTCAGAGAGGAGAAAATCTGAATGACCATAAACATATAGAAAGATGTTTTTCTTTCATAGATAGAGAAACACAAAGTAGGACAATAAGATACTATTTTTCATTTACTGGATTATCAAGGAGTTTAAGGGCAAAAAAGTATTGCGAACTTTTCCGTGGTTTTTCTTGTCGCTGCCTTTTTACCAACAGAAAGGAGCATTCTTTCCCCTTCCACCTGATAATGAGCTAATTTGCATTTATGTCTTTATCGCATTAGTTTGTTTCTCATAATTGTAGATGAGCCTCTGATTGTATTGTTTGATTCATCAAATTTCATCAACATCTAGTTTTTAAAAAATAAAAATGCTGTTTAAATTTGCCTTTCAATTCCTCTCAAAATTCAATCTTCTTCAGAAAAATTTCCACCCATCTTTAATTGTAGTGAATGATCTGTAAGCAATTACGTATAGGAATCAATCTTGGGAGAATTCTTTTTGCAAGCAATCCCTTTAAATGCTATCATAATCCGTTTGAAAATTCAGGCTTCCACAGAGTGAGTATTTTTAGATAGGGGCTCATCTACAATGGGTGAAGTGCATCAGGCTACCTGCTTTAAATTAGGGCCTGTCCATACATCTGCCTGGGGTTAGTCTTAGTCAAGCAGAGTCATTGATGAGAAAAAGAATTCCTTTTGGTGGTTGAATAAAAGGAGGAAGGGAATTGCCCTTAAAATAAAGACAAAAAGAAAAAAAAGAAGGGAGATGTTTTATCCCCTGGGTATTGTCATTCGAGAACAGACCAGAACACCACCACGGCTGAAGAACGGATGTCATTGAAATATGAAATCTGGGCCAGACTAGCCTGGGGCGCAAGGAATTGTGGGAATCCAGCGCTTGTGAATATCACTTAAAAGGGCTCCACCGGACACACACACACCTTAAAATCGTGCTCCTAATTGTTCTTCCTTTTTCTTTTTTCTTTTGCAAATCACAAAGAAGGGGGAAAAAAGCCCAGCAGGAAGAGCCAGCTGCTGAGCCTGTTAGAAGAGTGTGGCTATGATATTAATTTTGCTTCATTATCTCTCTGTCTACAAACGGATGGCTGACAGGTGAACAATCTGCCCAGAAAATCTGGGGAGTTTTGATCAGGAATAGCAGCCTGTCCGGCGAGCCATATTACCTAAAAATCTCCATGAGCAAGGATAGGAGAAAGAAACAAAAGCCTATATTATTTCCATCAGTTCTCCAAGGCAATGGCTTTCCAGTAGACTGGGGAAAGATAACAGCTCCGCTCTTCTCAACTGGGTATGTTCAGTTCCCAGAACGGAAGCATTAAAGAGAAGCTGAAACATGTACTGTGATTACTTATGGGGAAGAAAACAGGCTTCAAGCTGTATTTACATCAATATCTGTAGCGAGGGAGGCCTTTTCACAAGGTATTGTACTTGTCTTTCTCTGGCAGTCTCTCTGTCTCACACACACACACACACACACACACACACACACGCATGCACGCACACATGCACACACGCATACATGCATGCTCGCATGTGCCCAGAGGAACATGAGTCATTGCTCAGAGCACAGAGATTCTGATCTGCCACTCCTGAAATACAAATGCTGACATTGGGGAAGAGCCAGGGAATGAGAATTTCCATTTATTTTATTTTTTTAAAAATATTTTATTTATTCATTTATTTGAGGGAGAAAGAGAGAGAGAGAAAGAGAAGGAGGGAGGGGGAATGAGAGCAAATGCAGAGCATGGAGCCCCTATGGGGCTCGATCCCACAACCCTGAGATCATGACTGGAGCTGAAACCAAAAACTGGGCGCTTCAACCAATGGAGCCATCGCCCAGGTGCCCTGAGAATTCCCCTTTTATTTTATTTATTTATTTAAAGATTTTACTTATCCATTCATGAGATACAGAAAGAGAGAGACAGAGGCTGAGGGAGAAGCAGGCTCCTGGCCAAGCAGGAAGTCTGATGAGGGACTCGATCCCAGGACTCTGGGATCATGACCTGAGCCAAAGGCAGACCCCTAAAACAGAGCCACCAGAGAACTCCCCCTTTAAAGCGGTGCAGAGAGTTCATTTTTCTGAGACTATCTGGTCTCCCCAGGAAGATGGAAAGAGTGGTCTCCATTTTTCTCTTTTCACCAGCTGGAACTGCTCTGACCACATATCTAGCCTAACCAGCTGGCTTTGGAGCCTTTTTAAATGTTTGAAAGTCACATCAAGCATACCAGCATTTCCCTGTTTTGGACTGCTCGCATGTGCTACCACCAGTTCTCAGCCCAGACAACCACCTCATCTCTAAGGGTTAAAAGTGGTGGCCCTGGGTCCCTGGGGGCTGCTTTGTAGCTCAAGCTTAGGAATGCGCCTTAGCGCTCTGGTCTTGCAATTGCTTCTACCCGGGCAAAGTCACCTGCCCATGGAAGGAAGCAGCTAGCCAGTGCCTCCGCTGGCCTGCTTAAGGTCATTCCCTCTCATATATATATACAATGGAGTACTATGCCTCCATCAGAAAGGATGAATATCCAACTTTTGTAGCAACATGGACTGGATTGGAAGAGATTATGCTGGGTGAAATAAGCCAAGTAGAGAAAGTCAAGTATCACATGGTTTCACTTACTTGCGGTGCATGAGGGGTAACCTGGAGGACAGTGGGAGAAGGAAAGTAAATGGGAAGTAGGGTAATCCAGGGAGAGAGATGAAACAACAGAGACTTTGGACACAGAGACAAACTGAGGGACTTGGAGGGAGGGGGGAGGGGGATGGGAGAGCCTGGTGGTGGGTACTGAGGGCACCTATTGCATGGAGCACTGGGTGTGGGGCATGGGCAATGAATCTTGGAACACTGAAAAAATAAAATTATATATATATATACATATATATATGTATATATACATATATATATATGAGTATAAAACAGGAAGAAAAAATCATTCCCTCTCAGTCCTACCTCCCTCACTAGTCAGTCGCGATGCGGGGACAAGAGCCCATGTCTAAAGGGGGCACATCGGTTGGTGAGGTCCAGGGTGAGGACCGCCGCTATAAATGCACTGAGTGGCCAGAGTCTCTGGTGGGAGTCCGGGGCCCCCGGGTGCCTGCTGGGCTGAAGACATCCCTTAGTTCCTGAGATGCCGCCTCTCCCTGTCAGAACCTTTCACGCTGTTGTTTTGAACAGAGATCCCTGGACCTCACTTCAGCCTTATTACCCAGATAAATTACCCAGAAGGAACTTCTCATGCCATAAGGATGGGACTAGAAGTCCATTTTCTAACAGAGAATAGCCTAGAAGAAGGAGTCTAAAAATGATTAAGAACTCAAACTCTGGTGATTACCTGTTCCTTCCCTTGATATTTGTGTGATCTTGGGGGAAATTACTTGACTTCCCTCCGCTTCATCTGTCAAGCGGTGAAAATACCCTGAATACCCACCTCGAAGAGGGATTTCATTAGTGACTCCACTTAACATGCCCAGAACAGAGCCAGTCACATAAGAAGGCTTAATACATGCCAACTATTACTGCTATTATATAACAAGCACCCCCAATAATTCTTTAAAAGCAGGTTTGAGATGCACTGGTCCAGTTTGCTCGTCTTGGATTTTAAATCTGCTTTTTGCTCAGCCCTACGGAATTGACTTAGGTTTGGAGTCCTGTGTGGTTCCCCCAGCCTGTTCTCCTTGAACACAGACCCTCTCAACTCCTGTCATTCCAGTCCTTCACTGGGTAGCAAGATCAGGACCTGGTTACTGCCTGTGCTTCAGGCAGAATGGGCTGGCCACTGAGGAGAGGGATGCCGCTGATTACCCGAGCAGTGCCTACTCTCCGTATGGGGAGAAAGGAATTTTCTGTCATTGGGACCCAACTACAGAAAAGGGAGTGCCAAGCTGTCCAGTGTAATTCAGTGTGGATGACCATTCAGTCCTGGTGGAAGCTACGAGGCTAGTTTGGACATAGCTCATTAGGAAAAGGACCTTCTCTTAGCGACTTGCCCTTTAGGTGACTAGCTGTCCCACTTTGTCCTGGACTGTCCTGGTTCCAACACTGACAGGCCCGGATCTCAGGAAACCCTCAGTCCTGTATAAACCAGTGTGCTCGGTCCTCCTGGGTTCCATAGGTACTAGTTTGGGTCTCCAGTGAATTACATAGATTCACTGGACTTCCGGCTGTGAGGCATGGGCTTCCCTGGGGCGTCGGTCCAGCCGTACTAACCTTCAGAAGTATGAAGCTCAAAGCAGGAGGGCCTCCTGATTGTGTTGGTTTGGAACACCAAGGTGTGGAAAACACACTAGCACTTTCTGTTTGCAAGCTGGCATGGAGCAGAATTATACTGAATGCTTCCTATTTTCCGTGACATGATAGGGATCTGAGGAATTCCACAATGTGGTCCTTTGTGTAAGGCACTCAGAACTCGGATCTTCTGGTCTGTCATGTTTTCTGATGTGAATAATAGCCAGAGCTATAAATATCAATGCTTCCCCGGGCTTGGAGATTTATATGCTCACTGCATTTCAGTCAGAAAATGGCAGAAGGTTTTGCTTTCTTATTACCCCGGAAAAAGAGATTTGGGAGGGAGAAAACAAGGATGTAGGTTTTATAGAGTTGTAGAAATTACAAATGTTGCCACGGTAGTTAATCAACAACCAAAGCCAACATAAAATTTCATCCTGTGTCTGTGCATATATCCTTCTAACCCCAGTGGGCGTGAGTAATAATATCGAAATGAAGGAAATTACCGGAAGGAAATTGCCTGAATGGGACTGCTGTAACAGGAGGGTAGGGCTTACTTAATTAAGGCACAGTTTAATTATTGCTATAACTTAAGGAAATGGAGTGCCATGCAATAAGATGAGGGCAGGAGAGGTTTGGGCCCCGTCAGATAACAATTAATTTCAAGTAGTTTGGGGAAGGGGGGAGGCGTGATTAAATACAGGAGTGGCCGCCAAGCACATCATCAGGGAAGTGCATTTCTAACCAGATGGAAACGAGTCTAAGAGGAATGGGGGAGAGAGAAATCATGATAGCTTTGCTGGGGAGAAGAAGGGAGATGGGTCTCTGGGTCAGAAGATGTGCCCAAAGCTCTGGGCTCTGCCTCTTCAATGGGATCACCGGGGCTCCTGGGGACAGGCCAGGAAGGGGTGAGCCCATGGCAACAGCGGGGCTGCCCACAAAGGGCGGGGAGTCTCCTCTGGCCTTGGGCTCAAACTCCGCTCCATGCCACCACGGATGTCCCTGTGGTCACCAGCGACCCACAGAGCCCTAGTGCAAAATCCAAATGGGGCCTGCCCTCTCCATCAGGGATGCTCTCTACTTCCAGATTTTTCCTTTTCTCTCATGTGCCAACTGCGAAGAAAAATTCTCATTTCTTACCTACCTCAAAAGAAAACTGGAAGCTAAAACAACATATAAAACTCCCAGCAAGGGAAGAGATTTATATAGCTAAGGATGAAAATGAGAATAAAAATATAATGTATCGGTCTTTCATTTAAGAGATTGGTCCTAAGTGGATGAGAATGAGAAGAAAGAAGGGGAAGTCCTTAATTCAGTCAGGAATATATATACACTTACTCCTTAAATAAAAATATATGTGTATATTTTTCAGTTTAATTTATCATTTTGCAAGAATTTCACAGCTACCAGAAACTCAAGAGCAATTCAGAGAATTCTCCTATGCCCTCCCCCCAAATTCACCAGTGTGTTAACATTTTGTCTCATTTGTTCCCTCTCTCTGCTCGCACCACACACACATCACAGGGTCGGCCTCGCTGTGCCGATTACTTCAGCGTGTTTATTTTCTGGGAATGTGGTTGTTCTTTTATGTAACCGTAATACAGTTATATAACTTGGAAATGTAACATTGACTACTACTTTCTCAGATCCATATTCCAAGGTGGTCAGTGGTTCTAATAATGAGCTTTATACAGGTTTCCCTCTAGTTTAGGATACGCGGTCTAGGATCAGGTATGATGTCAAATTGTCCTGTCTCTTTATTCTACTTCAATCTGAAATTGTTTATCAAGACTTCCTCTTTCATTTCATAACACTGGCATTTCTGTAGAGAAGAGGCCAGTAATTTTACTTTATTTTTTTATTTTTTAAAAATATTTTTTATTTTTTTTAAAGATTTATTTACTTATTTGAGAGAGAGGGAGGCAGAGTGGAACAGAGGGAGAGAGAATCTTAGGTAGGCTCCTCTCCCAGCACACAGCCAGACACGGGGCTCAAACTCCTGACCCTGAGATCACGACCTGAAGAGAGATCAAGCTTGGGGCACCCAGGTGGTTCAGTTGGTTAAGCACCTGCATTCGGCTCAGGCCACGATACAAGGATCCTGGGATTGCGCCCCACATCGGGCTCCTTGCTTGGCGGGGAGCCTGCTTCTCCCTCTCCCTCTGCCTGCTACTCCAGCTGCTTGTGCTTTCTCTCTCTGTCAGATAAATAAACAAAAATTCTTAAAAAAAAAAAAAAAAGAGAGAGAGAGAGTGGGATGCTTAACCGACTGAAACACCCAGGCGCCTCAAGATCAGTTATTTTATAGATCGGTTTTCAATATGGGTTCGTCACCATTTGGTTCAGCTTATGCATGGAAGGCCAGAAAACCACAAAACCAAGACTGAGTCCTCCTCAAAGATTTCACCTGGAGGCCCACAAGACCCCTCTGCCTGTCACCTGCAATGTTGCCAATCCAATTTCTCCATGGTGTCATTATTATTTTCCCTCTGACAGTGAACAAATATTCTGTGGGGAGACACATTAACACCAAATAAATATTCTGCTCTCATCACATTCCCTTTCTACCCCTCAGATTTTGCATCTATTGATGATTGCTGCCTGAAAAAATCTTTATTGTGATTGCTGCAAAGTGGTGGTTTTCAACCCATACATTTATCAGTTGGCAGGGCTGATGCAGTCAAAAACCGCTCTTTTTGGGGCACCTGGGTGGCTCAGTTGGTTAAGCAGCTGCCTTCAGCTCAGGTCATGGTCCCGGAGACCTGGGATCGAGTCCCACATCGGGATCCCTGCTTGGCGGGAAGCCTGCTTCTCCCTCTCTCACTCCCCCTGCTTGTGTTCCCTCTCTAACTGTGTTTTTCTCTGTCAAATAAATAAAATCTTTAAAAAAAACAAAAACAAAAAAACCCGCTCTTTTTAAAGAAGGGCATGAGCTGTGTATCTCTACGTGGAGATGTCCTCAACTCTAAGTAAATTTTTATCACATATGAAAACTCAAGTGTATAAGAGAGGTACCCCTAAGCTCACAAAATCTGTTCCCCGCTGTCACTGACTCCTCAGAGGAATTTTTAAAACACTTATTTCTTCGACTTTGATTTGAAATCACCTTCACCGTGGTCCTTGTGGGCATTTGATGGATTATCACATAACCAGTGGGCTGGTGAGCCAGGCCATGGCGACCCCACTGTGGCCAGGCGATGGAGGTCACAAGGCCGTAAGTTCTCCCACCAAGGATTGTTGGTTATAAAAGGAACTTACGTGCGTCGTTCCAAGGGATCAGGAGCTTGGTCACAAAGGTGTGAGTTCTTAAAATGTTGGTTGTCCAGGCTTTAAAACAAAGATTCTACAAGCCCTGTGACACTCGAAGACTGTGGACTCTTGGCTTTGAATTCATGAGCTGTACTGATTTCTCTCCTCCACTACGGGTTCTGAGCGATTTGCCTTATTCACTCATTCCTCTCATGAAATCCTACGAGCTATCTCCACTTCTTTCCCTTATTCTTTGCTCACACCCAGTGGTTTCAGTGCTGGGCTCTAGAATCAGATCTATGTGGATTTAAATCCTTCCCTGCCATGTCCTAATGTGTACCTGCTGCCCCCCGTTCCTTGACTGCAAAATGGGGATGCTTATGGTAGCGACTTCATATGAAGATGACGTGACATATGTAAAGAGCAGTACAAAGTGTTTGATATCTTGATCTTGAAGCCTGTTAAAGAAGCTGTTTTTAATAATCAAACTTGCTATTTTAAATTTGTCAGTGACACAATTATTACAGTAAATTTGGGGACCATGACGAAAACAACCAGCAACAATCCCATTAGCCAAAAAATCCACTTTGGTCATTCTTGTATTTCTACTCATTCTTTTTTAAAAAATGTTTTTGGAACTCTACTTTAATTCCTTTGCATTTTTACATTATAGTTGTTAATATTACAAAATAGCTTTGTATTTACTATTTTTAATGACTGATAATTTCATTAACAAGATGAAACGTGATTTGCTCATTGGTTGACCTATCCATGAATATTGAGGTGATTTTCAAATTCTACTGTTAGTAATATCTCTGTAAGACCAGTATTTTGCAGTCTTCTTTCTCAGTGTTTTGGATAATTGCTTAAGGCACAGTTTTACAAGTAGAATTACTGAGGCAAAAATACAGACTTCTCTTGGCTCTTAGTATACATTATAAACAGTTACACTGAAAGGATTATTCCAATCTGCAGTGTCACCAGCCACAGATAATTTGGAATTGTTTTCTATGACAGAGAGTTTCTTTCTTTGCTTGGTTCTTAAATGTTTGAAGAATTTAATAATAAGAGCACTATAGCTTGAAATAGTATATTACATCTAGCCCTCTGATAGCATTTCTCATTTTCCTCTTGGTTACTTGACTACTGAGTGGGTTTGGGGTAGGACTGCTGATTGGGCCCCAATATTCATTCTCCTCTTCCTCCTTGGTGACAGAATTTCCAACTTTTATCCAGGCATATGACCAAGGAGAAGAAAGATGAGACTTTCCAGCTTTCTTTGTAGCTGCTTCAGCATCCCTCAGAAATCTGCAATCAAGGCAGCAGTTAGGGCTGGGGTCTCTTCTGAGGCTCAACAGGGGAAGGATCCATGTTCAAGTTCATGTAGTTCTTGGAAAGATTCAGTTCCCTGTGGACCTGAGGGCCTCCAATCTTTGCCAACTGTTGACCAGAAGCTACCCTTGTCGGGCAGACCTCTTTGAATGTCAGTTTCTTCATCAAAGTGAGCAAGGGACAGTGTCACTGAAGAATACACTTACAAGATAAAGTTACAATCCTCTATAACAGTAGTCCTATCCCATCACCTTTGGTATGTTCTATATGTTAGAAATAAACGATACTTTCTACTGCCACTCAGGGAAAGGAATTTACATAAAGATGAATACCAAAACTTGGGGAAATTTAAGGACCATCTTAGAGTCTGTCCGTCACAGAGTAGGTGCAAAAGTGATATGCTCAATTTCTGGAAACTGTCCTTAAAAGGAGAGCGTGGGCACCTGGGTGGCTCAGTGGGTTAAGCCTCTGCCTTCAGCTCAGGTCATGATCTCAGGGTCCTGGGATTGAGGCCCACATCGGGCTCCCTGCTCGGCAGGGAGCCTGCTTCCTCCTCTCTCTCTGCCTGCCTCTGCCTACTTGTGATCTCTCTCTCTCTGTGTCAAATAAATAAATAAAATCTTTAAAAAATTAAAAAAAATAAATAAAAATGAAAGGAGAGCGTGTGCCTTCTTCCATACTTGCTAACATGCACATTTGATGGCTGGAGCCTAAGTAGCTATTTTGTACCACAAAGAGGTAACTTCATATTTGCAGAGCAACGGAGTAATAGAATTAGCCCTGGATTTTTAAGTGTGTGTGTGTATGTGCACGCACGTGCATGTGCCTGTGTGTGTGTGTGTGTGTGTGTGAGAGACAGAGACAGAGAGAGAGAGAGAGAGACAGAGAGAGAGAGAAACAGAGAAGATACTTCACTCTTATTTTGGATTTCCAGTCACTTGAAACCATACCAAATCTTAACTGATAGACTATTTATTATGCCAATTTTAGTCATCATATATTTTTATAAAATTATTCTGTTAAAGATCTGTTCAAGTGTTATACACTTTTATACAGTATAGCTTCTATTTTAATATCTGTAGCAGCTATAAGATTATATTTATTACTAAATTTTTTGTTCATGAAATTTTTCTGAGTTGTATCCATTACACAAGTTGGTCTCAATGACCCGGACTGTGGCTTATTGTTTCATGCGCGTTTATATGAGTGTAGGATATTAGAAATAGCATATTTCTGGGGATGGCATATAGTGGAAATAGGGCGATGTGTGAAGTCAGACAGACCTGAGCTCAAATTTCTTTCATAGGTTAAAAGCTGTGAAGCCTGGGACCACTTCCCATCTTCTCTGATATTCTGTTCCCTCATCTGTAAAATAAAATAATAAAACCCCGTTTGTAACCTTGTAGAGATTAGACAATGTACCTAAAGGAAGCTGACGCATAGTAATCACGCATTATGAGAAAGATGTCATTATTTCTGTTCTTAGCTTTATTATTTCCTTCCTTGGGACAATTCTTTTTTTCTCAAAAACCTTAAGAGCTTCATGTATTTTTTTCTTCTTCAAGTAAACAATTAGAGTTCATGAATTTATTTCTAAATCGTGCTTGGCCTCTTTTCCTGCTTTGATCTGTATTCATTATTTCTATTATTTTCTCAATGATATGTTATTGTATTATCAACTTCCTCCTTGATCCAGTGGTTACTAGAGGATTTTTTAAGAAGTTCCAAATGGCAGAGGGTTTTTTGTTGTTGTTGTTGTTGTTATAAATAAATTGCTTTTAGTGTTACTGCACTGTGATTAGGGAATGTGGCCTACCCAATTTCTACTCTTTTGAATTTATTGAGATGGTCTTCCTTTCCAACCATATGATTAGTCCTTGGGAAATGTTCTACGATCTCTCAGAAAGATCTACTTTCTGTAGAAGAGAACAGTAGCAGGGGTCCCAGTGAGATGAAAATTCAGACTCAATAACGAGAACAGGAAGTTAGGCAACACTAGCCACGTGCTGTGTGTGACAAGAAGCCTGTGGGCAGCCCGCAATGCATCCACAATGAGCTGTAGGCATAAGCAAGCACACTCACTAGACTGATGTCCATCCAGAATGCTGGTTGGAATTAGTTCAATATAAGGACCATACAAAAGAATAGTATCAGGCATGCGGGCTGGACTAGGCATCAGACTCTGACCAGGGAACTGCTCTTTAGGGCAAGTGTTACCAGGTGCATGTGCCTGGGGATGCTGGAGTGCCCTAGAATTTCAACAATGTTCCTGGGAGCTCCTTCTATGACTCCATGGTCTGGGAAGTGAAAGTTAAAATACTGTCACCTGAGTCGAAGGAATGCTACTGTTTCCTTTTCTTCTTCTCTCCTCCACAGAAAGGATATCTAAAGGGAGGCTCGGTACTGCAATAGGGCAGATGCATAACTAATAGAAATCAGTATAGTTACAGAACACAGTCATGAACTGCGTTCGAGGCAACTCCCCTCCTCCGTCAGAGGACAGCCCCGAGCACTGGCCATCTGCTCCGGAGGCAATGCTGGGTGCTCATGGTCAAGGTGATCAGGGCTGATGTGCATTGGGCACCTATCCTGGAGAAGACACTGTGGTGGCACTTTGCATGCATTATCATAGACAGCTGCAATAAAATCCCACTTTACAGATGAGGGAATGGAGGCTCAGATCAATGAAGTATTTGTCTTCTTAAGAGAATGGAAGAGCTGAGATCTTGAACCTTGCCCTTTATGCTATACTGCTTCCTTCCTGAAGATGCACGGACCAGGTATTGCAGGACCACATTGAGGATCCCATCCTTGGGAAGGTCATAAATACATTTCTAGTTGCATATAGATTTATGCAATTATATTCAATATTATTTTTAAAGTTATAATACTCAAATATGTGATTAAATTTCAGGGGCATTTGTTTGCTCTGTCATCAGCTGATATTGCTTATAAAAATGGTGACTTTGGGGCACCTGGGTGGCTCAGTCGTTGGGCATATGCCTTTGGCTCGTGTCATGATCCCAGGGTCCTGGGATTGATCCCTGCATCTGGCTCCCTTCTCTGTGGAAGCCTGCTTTTCCCTCTCCCACTCCCCCACTTGTGTTCCCTCCCTCGCTGTGTCTCTCTCTGTCAAATAATTAAATAAAATCTTTTAAAAAAAAGATGGTGTTTTTGCCTTTTCATGGTTTTGCTCTAGGTCTTTCGTTCCTGCCTTTTTTTTTTAATACATGACATTTTGCTGTTGATATGTCTTTAGTTTTTTTCTTGTGTGTGTGTTTTTTATACAAGTGTCATTTTACACACTGACTGTATGATGCGTATCAAAAGTACACACTTGCATACACACACATTTGAAGGTTTTTCCACATCCCTCCCGTGCTTATGCACCATCACAGTTGTATGGACTCTTTAGGTGTGAGAAGCCCGTATGCCATCTCCTATTCTAAATATAGAGTAAGCAAGAGAAATCGTATTTCTCCTTATAAGCTCTGCTGTCCTTTAAAATGTGAACACTTATTCATTGTCTCTAGAATCTAACTCATCATTCCATAAACATTCATTTTAATGCTTTTTATCACAGTTTTCAACGATTCTTGGCTAGATGAGGGACCTTCGGATAATCTGGGGTACAGGGATGTAGCAGGGAAGTTTCAGGTCCTGATGTAATTTCATATTGTCCCATAACATTTGTATTAGAGCATTTTTACCATCTTCAAGCATACAATGGTGGCAAGCATTTAGATACTTCCTACAATGCTCCAGAAGTCAAATCAATCCAGGGAAGTTATTGAGCAAGTCAAGATGCCCAAAACAGCACACCAGGTTCCAAAGAAATAAGTCGATGACGATCCATGAAGTCTGCCACCATTCTTGCATGATTTCCTTCATTTTCCAATAATAAGAGTTTTCAAGTTCCTTCTGTGCTATTAATGGATGAAGATACAGAACAGGGATAGGCTCTGGGCTTAAGAGGTCATTCCAATGTAAAGACTCTGAAGCCACTTGTCAAGTAGCTGGTGGACTGCCTGTAGGAAGGAGCTTCTGTCTTCTAATATTTTCCTTTTCCAGAGGGTCCTAAGTACTCCTGGACATTGGATGTACTGAACACTTTGGCACAGCTGTTGTTCATCTGTCAGCAGCCATGTGAATGTTTCAGGCCTGTGAATTCTCCTTCCGTTTAGACGTGCTATATGAATCAAAATTCCTTATGTTGTCAAGACCAGAGGCTGAGGCTCAGATGCAAGACTGTCTTGTCTGACCCGGGAAGGAAGATAGAAAACATGTATCTTCTGCAGGTGGACCAGACTTCAAAAAGAATCTTTCAAGATACCTTGGATTTCTTATTTAAGTGTCAGAAAACATAAGAAGAGCTTGTCCTCGGAACAGGTGTGTCATACTGAGACGTGAAGCACATGGTGTCCACCTGCCCTCTTTTCCGCATCATAGACAACACACAAGTTTCACACCGAGAGTGACTTGAGATGAGAGCCTCCGCTGTGTCATTCTGGAAGGTATTTTTGAATAATTCATGTTGTGTAAAGATGCCACTTTTGATATATCGAGTAAGGCAAACGTTGATAAGGATCTTTCTAAGGAAGCAAAACTTGCCAGGCTCGTTGGGCTGAGGCCAATCCCTCATCCCTGAGGGGGGCCCGATCTCTCAGGAGGAGGCAACAGCTCCTGTCTCGCGACAGACATCTTCATCTGCGAACAAGATTGATCAGCATCCTGGGCCCCCTGCAAGGCACACACGGGGCAGCTTGGCTACCATTCGCTTTGGCTTTCTCTGTAGCTCCTTTCCTGGCAGTGACAGTACTGTTTCTTAGAACATCTAGATGTATCTTGAGATTCCTCTCTAAATGGGAAAGTAGATGGGAAGCTGGGGGAGCCCAGAATCTGTCTCTCTGTCCCCCGTGTTTTTTTTGGAGAACTTCCAAGTTTGGTACATCTCACTGGTCTAGGAGAGCTGGGAGGAGGCTCGAACTCTTGCCTGCCTTGGGCAATGCTGGACTTTTCTTCCTGGTTAATTTATAAGCGCATGTCTGATGGAAATCAGGGCTTGATGTACGACTTGTCAAAGGACTGCTGACGCTACTCAGATCCATCACAAAATCTCTTCAGCTAAATCGCACCTGGTGGATGGGGGTGAAATGCTTTCGTTGTCATCTTTCTCTCCCTCCTCCTCCTTCTCTTTGTACTGTTTTTCAGTCTCGGCAATCAAGAGAGAGAAGGGATCAAATTCCGTCGAAACATCTGGTTTTTTTCAGAAGGTTTTGCTGAAAAGCTGCCAGTCAGATGTAGCGAAATCCCATGTGTGGATTTATCAAACTTAGAGAATAAAATTCCCTTAGCATTTTGTCCACATCTTTCCCCCCTTACCTGGAATGCCTTCTGTCGCTTGCCAGGAAAACTCAGGCTCCAAAGGGCCATTTCCTGTCATCCCCAGCAAGCTTGGAAGGAAACTTCCTTTCCTTTCCTCAGCTCCTGTCTGCTACTGCCTAACCTCTGCATTAAGAAGCCTCTTTTCTTCCATGTTTTAGCATGTTTTGTCCAGACCATTATTATAGTCCTTATCACGGTGAATCACGGATAATTGTAAGTGAGTCCTGTTGTCTCGCTTCCCGGACTCTGAACGTCTAAGACTGTCTCGTTCTCTTTATCGCCACAACCTAGCTTCAAAGCTGGCAAACTGAGCATCTGCTCACAGATGTTTGTTGAGTGCTTATCAGGGTTTTCCTCCCTGCTCCTGAATGGAGAGTGTTGCCCCCAAGACCCAGCATTGCGGGTGTCTATTTGTACCAATGAAAGGCACGACTTCAGAGAAGGAGATTTGCTGAGCATGCTTCTATTGGAGGCAGGTGCAGAGGGCAGAGGAGCGGGGAGGACAGAAAGCTGTCTGCTCCCCTAGTTTGAAGCTTGGTCATTGTTCAGAGAGGAGCTGAAGGTTGAAAAGGAAAGAGCTGTTTCCTGAGAACACTGTTAAGATCCTGGGCACGGGGGTGTCAGCCTGGGACTTAGAGAGCATTGTGCAGCACAAGCCTGGGGGATGACTCCAGGGGACATCATGCCATTTGTCACCCTGAGTTGCAGCCTCCCAGAGACAGTGCTTTTAGAAGAAGGAATCTCATGGATCCTTATACCAAAAGAAGGGGACAGTCTCTTGAAAATGACTGGAAGGCAGCAGACACTAAAAAAGAGGTCGAAGAAGAGGGCTGTGAGCCCAGGGGAGATCCCATACCAGGGCTCCTGGGACAGACCGTGGACTTGGGGACCGAAGCTGAGGGTCTGCCTGCTGGTGGGTCTGCCCAGCCGGCGTCTGTGGGTTTAATGATGACATAAAACTTAACTTGTACTTTCTGATAGGCTGGGAAAGTTCTGGTTATAAAGACATAATAACTAAATAGTTTTGAGTAGAAGACATGTATAAAATGTGAAAAATTCACATCCTTGCCAGAATGAGGATGTGATCAGGTGTTTTGGTAGATATGTCAAAACATGGATTGGGCAGCTCGGCATAGCTTCCCATTTCCTGCGTCTGTGGGCAGGGAATTGGTCATCAGAGTGAACATTGGACATGGAGGGTTCACCTTGAAAGATTTAAGTCCTGGAGAAAAAAATGTATCTGAGAGGAAGTACGGTGGGAAGACCTGCCCCTTCCCTCCACCCCCCACCCCCCCCCACTCCCTGCCAGATACTTGGACGGGGAATTTACCCTGGTGATTCAACCACAGTCAGAGTCTGGCCTTTAGCGTTTCAGATTCAAAAAACTGAGAAAATTGGTTTTGTCAGCACACTGAGGTAAGATTCGTTTCTTGGGCCCCCAGTCATCCAAACCAAGTGCACAAGAGACAGATGTGTAAATCAAAATGCCATTTTATTAATTTACAATGACAAGTAAAATCGGCCAGGAGATCAGACACACATTCTGTTTCAAGCACATTCTCTCCCGGTGGTGAAATCTACGTGGGAAGTCAAATTATCATCGGAAGACAGCCAGGCGAGGCTAGAATCACAGCGAGGAGAGGGGGCTGGCTGTCTGCTTGGAATGTAAAATGAAGCCGGATGCTTCACTCTGCACCAAAGCAATGTCTCTAGAGGGGATCGACGTGCCGCGATCGCCGGACGGACGCGTTCTGAGCCCAAGAGCTGGGCGGGCGCAACTCCTTCCTATTGGCCTCCGCTTGTTCTGTGCAGGCCACACTCTGGGCTGACCTGCTTTCTCCAGCCGCGTCACTCCCACGGACTCAGTCACAGCCCTGTCCTTTCTCTTCTCTGCCTTTGCTCTTACCCCTGCCTACCCAGGGAGTCCGCAAAATGGACTGTTGTCCCAGGGTGACCCCTTCGTGGGGTCAGGGTGAATGTCACGTTCTCCAGAGGGGAGGAAGCCTCACAGAGTCAGGTGTGAGCAGGTGTAAGCCAAACAGCCCCTCCAGCTTTGCCTGTCAACCTTCAGGCCAGACCCAGCCGGGCAGAGGATGCTGGCGAATTGTTAATGAAGGGTGATCGATGTCTTTTTCCCCGGAACCGGGGCTGCCTTTCCTGGGCAAACTATCTGCTGCCTTCAATGATCCCCAAGTAAGCTGCTGGTGGGAGCTGTGGATGCCAGTCAGCTGCAGTCCTAGATCACAGGCTCCTTCTCTCCATCAGGACTCACATGTGGGGTCCGAAATGCTCAGCGTGCTAGCTGATGCCTTTGTGAAAGGAAAGGACTAGCCTACAGGTAGCAGCTCTGGTCCCGTTTGCAGATTAAGAGACATTCACTGCCTTTGCTGCCTGGGGTGCTGTCCTGGGATCCAACCCCGTTCGTCCTTTCTTTAGGGACCTCTCCCACAAACGGAATGCCCCATGGGAGTCTTCCCTGTACTTAAATCCCATAGAATAGGAAACAGTTACTGAGAGCTTGTCATGTGTCAGACTCTTTTCTAAGCCCTTTACGACAATCCCGTGGGATCAGGTACGATGATGACCTTCATGTCGCAGGGGAGGAAATGAGGCACAGGGAGTGTAAATAACTTGCCGACAGAATTGTTTGCATCGCAGCTGACTCTACCAGCTCTTACTGAGTTTCTAGGAATCTGCTTAAAACTCAAGTATCTTAACAGCCGATATTGAATTCTACTACTTGTACATCCTGGTAGAAATCACTTAACTCCGTGGCATCAGGTTATTTAAGATGAGAGGGGGTAGGCTTAAGAGTCAATCCGTTCCCCTCCAATGCTGACGGTCCGAGTTTATTACCATTATTACCACCAGGTACCATGGTAGTACCACCACTTTGTATCTGTAAGGATTTTAACAATCTATGTAAATTATTTTATTTTTCCACTGAATGACCATTAGGTCAAGAGGTTTTACTTGTTTACCTTTGTGTTTCCAGAAATAGCTATGACAGGGTTGGGCATGGTAGGTTACTACTTACACATTTACTAACTTGAACTGATTTTCTTTTTTTTTTTTCTTTAAGATTTTATTTAGTTATTTAACAGAGAGAGAGAGAGAGAAAGAGAGAGGGAGCACAAGCAGGGGGAGTGGCAGGCAGAGAGAGAGGGAGAAGCAGGCTCCCCGCTGAGCAAGGAGCCCGATGTGGGACTTGATCCCAGGACCCTGAGCTGAAGGCAGATGCTTAACCAACTGAGTCACCCAGGCACCCCTTGAATTGATTTTCATAATCGTCCTGAAAGATGGGCAGGCAAAATCACGATCTTTACTTTACAGAAACTGAAGTTTAGATTAGAGAGCTTTAATGAATGACTCCAAATCACAGATTTCACCGGGTTCCCTTCCTTGTTTCCATCCATCCGCAAAGGTGTTATAAATTCACCTGTTCTCCTAGAGGGGCAGACTCTCAAATAATAAACAACAGTCCAGGGGGGTCATTTCCCAGGGGGCGGTCTGCCCGAGAAACAAGAAGATTGTAACTTTCTTAGCTATCCCTTTAAGAGAACAAATTGTCCTCAGGTGGGTTTTGTAGAGCAATGGTTCTGTGAATACTGTGGGTACCTGTCATTTTAAAATTGAATAACTGATAGCAAAAGATGAACACTTGAATGCTTTTTTGTTGACTGAATTAGAAATGCTCATGTAGAACGATGACTCACACAAAATCACCCAGGAATTTGAAGCTCCAGTGACTCAGACTTCAACATTGTAGAGTCTGATCGCTTCTTCTTATGGGCAAAGTAGTCCCGATTTCTGCAAACCACAAATCTAATGGAGATGGAAACAGCTTGTCGAGAGTTGAATTCACACTTTGATTAATTAGGGTTTTATATGTGATCATTAATGACTTTTGCACCAAAGGTTTTCCGGAGAGATACTCTTCGCACAGGATGGAGGAAACAGAGTACTAACAATCTGAAGGTCAGGCTCAAGTTTAATTCCCTGAGGCTCTGTTCTCTGGGAGCTGTTCGGCTCCTCCGAGGTTCAAATTCTCCTGACTTCAAAAGGAAATACTGGCTTCAGATTGGAGGCTCCACTACAAAAACAGAGTCCCATAAATATATCAATTCTAATTACCAATGCAAAAAAAATCTTCCTTGGAGAAGCTGGAGCATAGTCAGGCCTGGGAAATGTATGGCAAGAGGAAGAGGCTGCATGAAATAAGGAAGTCAGGGCCAGTCTGGCTGGAAAGCATGACGTGCAGCTTGAACTCCCTTGACGCAGCCAAATGAAGAGCCTCGGCATATGTCTAGGAGCATGTGTGCCCGCCTTTCTTCCTCAGCAATGCCTTGGAGAAACATGAAACAAATATAGAGACTTAGTGATGATAGGATATTGCTTGTCCATTCGCCCCCAGAAGTTCTCAGACTCATGCAATGGATCTTGAGCAACTGGAGGGCAGAGATGCTTTGTTTTATTACTCCAGCTCTTTGTCTGTCCTCCTCTCTGTCCTTGCTATCTACGGACAGGCTCATGTTTCCTCGTTGAACCTCCATGGGGGCCCCAGATAAATTTTTTAATTAGGATATAGACTCTTTTCCATAAGTAATGGGAAATTTAAGTTCATGGAACCAAGATCTGCGGAGGGGTGATACGTCTAGGTATTGCATAGCTTTTTTGCTCTTGCGAATGGTTTTACCCCCCACTATAGCTTTTCATTAGTTATTTCTTCTTCTTTTTTTTTTTTTTAAAGATTTTATTTATTTATTTATTTGACAGAGAGAAACACAGCCAGAGAGGGAACACAAGCAGGGGGAGTGAGAGAGGGAGAAGCAGGCTTCCCGCCGAGCAGGGAGCCCAATGTGGGGCTCGATCCCGGGTCTCCGGAATCATGACCTGAGCCGAAGGCAGTTGCTTAACCAACTGAGCCACCCAGGTGCCCCTCATTAGTTATATCTAGTGGGTGGGAAACAATGTGTGTTTAGGTTTTGCAGCAAAAGTGTTGCATAATGAACCACCACAAAACACCATGAATTGCAACACTCCTGTTTTCTCATGATCTGTGGGTCATGTGGGTCAGGTCCCTTTGGCTGGACTTGGCCCTTCTTTGAGCTGAGAGCCTATCTGGCTGGGGCAGCTCCACATGTATTCATTCATTCTTATACCTGAAGGGTGGCAATGAACTGTGGGAGCTCTTTCCCCAGCGATGGCAGAAGTTTCAGGAGTCCAGCAGAAAAACCACAGGCTTTCTAAGGCCTGTTTTAGGTTGAATTATATGACCCCCCAAAATGGGTTGAAATCCTCATGCTCCCCCTCTCCTACCTATGAATGTGGCCTTGTTTGGAAATCTGGTCTTTGTAGATGTCATCCAGTTAAGATGAGGTTATACTGGGTTAAGGTGGATCATACTTCAGTGACTGATATCCACAGACACACAGGGAGAAGACTGTCAGATGATGGAGATGGGGACTGGAGTTATACTGTCACAACCAAAGAACTTCAAGGTTGGCTGACAACTGCCAAAAGCTAGGCGAGAGACATGGGACACATTCTTCCTTTGAAATGGCCAGAAGGAACTAATCCTGTGCTCACTTTGATTTTGGACTTCTGGCCTGTGGAACTCTTGAGAGAATAAATTTCTGTTGCTGTGAGCCACCAAGTTTGGAGGAATTTTGTTATGGCAACCCAAGGAGACGAAGACAAGGCGCCAGCTTGTCATTTCTATCCACCTTTCATTGGCCAAAGCAGGTCACGGGGTCAAGCCAAAAGTCAAGGGGGCAGAAAGAACACACGGAAGCTCTATGAGGTCATGACGGGGGTGGATATAGGGAGAGATGGGAGATTTGGGGTAACTATTAATCTAGCACCCATAAGGTTGGGAAACCCTTGTATTCTGAAGTATCTGGAGGCAAGACAGTCATGATTATCTAATGATTATCAGTGTGGGTCTTGTTGGGGCTTGAATCCTGCTTCTGAGACTTCCTACTAGTTTGATCTCAGGTAAATTACTTAACCGCCAAGCATCATTTCCTTTATTTGCAAAATGAGAAAATTAATAGTGCTTGTCTCACAGGACTCTTGTTAATGTCACATGAACTGCTGTTTGTGAAGTGTTTCAGCTGCCATATAGTTGGGGCCGATAAGCGTTACCTGTTACATCAGTATCACTCTAATACAGCGCACAAATGCAGGTAGTATTTTTCTTTACGGACTTTAGAAGTGAGATGAAGATGGGCTTTGCAAAGATTGCAAGGTTTGAGGTTTGATTTATGAAGCAGAGTTTAAGATATGTTAATGATCCTTTGGGTAGGCATAGGCTATATTTCACGAAGAAAGGGAAGAGCCTATTTGCCTGGAGAACAGATAGTTCTTTTGAAAAGATGTTAAACTTAGTATAAATGGGGAGGTAAGGCAAAGTTTCCAACTACAGAACAATAAAGGGCTTTGTCAGGGAATTCACATGGGACGAGGCTGGGGCGGGGAGGGGGCGACACAAAATAGCACACGGGGCATTCGACATCTACATGCCAACAAGCAGAGCCTTGGAAAGAAATGGATATAACATAAAGATGTAATTTCAGGAATCGATTGTCTCAACTGGAACTCAGAATCTTTATGGAGGAGGCACAGATATGCCTTTTTCAAAGGGAACAAGATTATAAGGAAGACATGTGCGGTGACCCTATGTATACAGGAAAATTTACCTACTGGGGTGCCACACTCCCCCACCCCTCAAGGGAAGTTGGTGGAGAACCTGTGGGAAGAGGTCAAAGAAGAGAAACTGAAATGGCGTTCTTATTGAGTTTTATTTACATCATATGATTAGGTGAACAAAGGGTATTGGGCTGTCTTTAGCAAAGGTCAGAGATAACAAAGGGAATAGTGGGAGGGTGTGAAGAAAGAGGAAGCACTCTAACTTCCAGAACATGGAGGTTCCTCATTAGGCTGAAAGCAGCAGGAACAACCAGCTTCTGACCTTCCTTAGAAAAGATGAAGCAAACAAGGGAACTGTTATTAGAATTTAATTTTTGCAGACAATGAGGCATTTGTTGGGGGAAGCATATTATATTGATAAATGATAGCTAAATCTTACTGAGGACTTATGATGGGTCAGCCACTTATCTAAATCATTACATGCTTTATCACATTTAGTCTTTGCAACGACTTTATGAGGTGAGTACCTTTAATCTTCATTTTACAGGCAAGGAAAAGAGGTGAAGCCAATTGCCAAAGGTCACAAAGGAGAGGGAAGACCTGATTTCGGATTCCATGCTCTTCTCCCTTGAGTCATGCTGCACTCACCGCTTAAAGAGGGGGTGGGTCACCGCTATCTTCATGAGCATGGGAGACTTTTGGAAGAAGGTGACCCCCAAATGATCGGAACCAGCCATCTGGTGCTGAGACCACAAAACCTGAGCTCACGTGGCCTATGATGTATGATTAGGAAGCGGGCCAAAATGTGCATTAGCAAATCTGTGCTTTCACCCCCTGAATGCCTTTGTTTAAGGAATGACAACTGTTCTCTTCTTAGGTGTACTGACGTCATCATTGCCTGAGCCTATCATATCATTCTGTACTATTGGACTTTTGAAATCTTGTCGCACTGCTTGGAATATCATTTCGTCTTTCCTCTACCTGGCAATCTTCTATTCTTCCTCCAAGGCTCAGCTCAAGTGGCACTCCCTTTTCTGAAGTCTCCTCTGTCTTCTTGACTAGTGGCAAGTTTTTGGGGACAGAGACAGTCTGCCTCACAGTATCTGTGCTCTTTTTTTTTTTTTTTTTAAAGATTTTATTTATTTGACAGAGAGAAACACAGCCAGAGAGGGAACACAAGCAGGGGGAGTGAGAGAGGGAGAAGCAGGCTTCCCGCTGAGCAGGGAACCCGATGTGGGACTCGATCCCGGGTCTCCGGGATCGTGACCTGAGCCAAAGGCAATCGCCCAACCAACTGAGCCACCCAGGCGCCCCTATCTGTGCTCTCTTATCCCTAGCATGAACTTGCTGTAGTTCTGCATCAGTGCACATTGGGTGCATAGACACATCACTATAAGTCCATATGGTAGTCACCACAAAATGATTCACATGATACAAGCGACACACAGGGCTATTTGTCTAGTATTTTGGAGAGATGCTATTGCCTCTTCTAATTAGAAGGCAAAAGTTAAAGAAGGATGCAACCTATTTTCTTCTGAAAGAAAATTTCTCTTGTTGTTTTCTGCGAGTGGGTAAAATACACTCATAAAACAATCTGTTCTGAGAGTGGCAAAAGTTTCAGGAAAACTTCAGTGGAGTAAGTTCTTTGTGATTTCATTACCTAACCCTCTGTAAAAAGGACTGGAAAAACGAAAGAGGTACGTGAGGGAAATGGTTCCAAATATTATAAAGGAAAGCAGAACAGCGGAACAGAAATTTGTCATTAAGAAAGATTTATGCAAATCTCAAGAGTGCCTTAAAAGTTAATCTTAAAAAAAAATCCCTCTAGTCTGAGCAGATTATGCTTTAAAAAGTCTTTTTGAGTAAATCCATGGAAAAAAATATTTCATAATTTAAAGGAAGATAGCATACACTTAGAATAGCAATTTAGGACTTGTTGTTTGAGGTAAAATGACACCAAAAATGTTTCTCATGGATATATCCTGCTAACCTGTTTTCTAGGTTATTTGTGAGAGTTGTTATCTCAGCTAAAATGTGTTAGTTACAGTGAGTCAGCCAGGTTCATTTTTCAAGCAAAATAATACATTAGAAAAGAGAACTGCTGTCTTTGGAGATGAGCCAATGAAACGTTGGGCTGTCAGAGTTCATGGGACTGGAAATGATGGGATCCAAATACATATTTGTTCAGGTCGGAATAGAATAAAAGCAGTTACAATAAGTAAATCTCATTACTTGTTGATTCATACCCTTGCTCTAATCAAGTAAAAGAAAACAAGCCGCCAACATGTAGAAATGTGAATTTTAAGCATTTATGTGTCTATCTCATGGTCCCTATACAAGGTTTGAAAGGAGTGAACAATGATTTGTGAGTCTATACCAGAGATATGTGCAAAACATGACCTCCTCAGAGCCCAGGTGTCTCTGTGCAATCATCACTTCTCTTTGTAACGTATTTCTGCTTCGACCTTAGAGACTAAAATGGTGTACGTGTAGACATTTTTTGAATTGGAAGGATCTTTAAAGAATATTACAAAAGGCATCATTTACTGAGTGCTTCCTCTGTTCCCGTCACCATGGAAAGAACTCCACAAGCATTACCTCATTTAATTCTCCAAGCAACCCTACAGAGTCAGTATGATTAGCTTCAGGCTTACAGATAAGGAACCCAAGGCTTAGAGAAGTAAATACTTCAAGTCTTAGAGCTGGTAAGCAGTGGACCTGGAATTAGGAGGCAGGTCAGCCCATGGGTCTCCTTTGGACATTGAACACTGTGATTATTAGATGCTACTACCTGTTTAAGTTTCTCTCATAAAAATCCTACTAGGTGAGCTAGCCCATGTTTGCATATTCTCATGATCCTCTGAGCCGTGTAAGGTCAGAGATGGTGGTGTGTATTTTTTCTTACAATTGCACACACTACATACAGCAACGCAGCCTTGTCCGCAGTCATATTTGTTGAAAGAACAAATCCCTTTACTTGCATATCAAACTTTCAGTGTATTTGGAAGTTGAGAGAACCTATATGATTGTATCATTCTTCTGCTTCATTGAAAAACATAGCTTTTAACAGATGGGAACACCTAAGTCTAAAGGGAATGGATGAGTTGACCGATACCCAACAGCAACGGGGAACCACTTCATGTCACCTCTCTGCCAGCTCCACTCATGGGTCCAAAGGACATCTGTCTGCTCTGCTTCTGATCTTCTGCAGCCTCTCCCTCTGGCTCTCTGTCTCTCCCTGGCTTTCCACCCTCCTCTTCACGTCCCTGTCCTGGAAGGCAGAGAGCAGAGCTGTACCATTTCACACGGCTTTAACCATCTCTGTACCCCAGAATCTAGAAGGTTTTTGAAAATATTGATGGACTAGATGGATGAATCACAGAAATATGTCATTTTTTATCCAAAATACCATCATCCTTTTTTTTAGATCTGAGACCACTGTCTGAATTATAAATTTCTGTAAGCGATGCCTTCAGGACACAGTGGGAAAGCTACAGAAAAGAACAGTCACCTGATGTAATTTAACAACCTCTTAAGTCTGGGGTTGCTTTTATGTTTTAATCCCTGAGAAATGGTGTGTTGTAGCTCATTTTCTTCCTTTCTTATTGATTCACATAGGTGACGGTACTGTTCAGGACTCTGAGTTTACATTAGTCTTCTAAAGAAACCCTAAAACATTCAGGGGCAACACACACATGGAGTGAAAATGTGTAGAATTCCATCTTTCCTGAGAGCAGCTGATAGCCCTGGACACGGACCTCTTTGTGTTCTGTGGCAAAATGAAAGGATTTTCCCACTCCCAGCAAATCCTAAGACCTCCATTCTGTAAAAAAGCAAAAAAAAAAAAAAACTCAAAACAAAAAACAAACAAAAAACCCCACAACTCAGTCCATGTTCAAGAGCAGGTGCAGAATTGCTGATGAAATTCCAGCTCTAAGGGCCATACTGCAGGGTTTTCATGCCGGTAAATGTGCTGCTTTGCTCTTTAGGAAGATTTCAAGGCTAAATTTGGAAAACACTAGAAGGCTAACACTTTGTGCCCAACCAAATGGGCTAATTTGTGGGCTCTCTTGGCACAGTCCTCCCCTTGTTTCGGCCATGAGGTGGTTAAAACACCTCTAATGAGTCCTGCCATGTTTTCCCCAAAAGTATGATTGCAGGCAGCCCCAGACATCTGCTCCGAGGCAATGATCCAACCTTAGCTCAAGGGATGGAGACAGCATCTCAATACTACACAAATTCAAGACAGTCTTAGAGCCATGACCTCAGAGAATCATTGGAAAGGGACATTGCAGAGTTCCGTGCCCATGAGCATCCTCCCACCCTACCCGCCTACAGAGACACCTGCGTCCACAGACTGCTCAGCTGGGCACACATGGGACTGTCCCAGGTGTTCCATGCTCTCATGTGAAGAGCTTCCAAGGACCAGAAGCATGGAGTCTGCTCTTTGTCCCCGATCATTTTAGGTTGCACCAAAAAAAGAAAAAAGAAAAGCAGAAACAAAAATAACCACCCCTCCTGCCCGGGAAGCATAGCGGAAGGAGCAGAAGGCAGGAAAAGCTAAAGGCTTGGGTCACCCAGAGCTATGGGAGAAAGTGGGGAAGGTGAAGAAGGGTGAGGTGAGGTGCTTAAACCGTCACATTCACACAGTGTGGGCTCTAAGACTTTCTTTATGAGTTCTCTCAGCCCTTGTCAGGTTTGGGCTTCATTCGGCTGCAGAAGAAGTAGTGCCCCTGCTCTGCACAATTTTTCCAGCTAATCCTGACCCTTAAGAAGATTTTCTAGGTCATGGCATCACGGTCCATTTTTCTTCATAATCCAGAAAGCTGCACTATGTTCTCTAGCCAACATGCTGGGAGGAGGTGGATGTCCAGTTACCAAAGTCGGGGGACTGGGACCCATCGTTGTTCAACACTTACCAGTTTAAAAGGACTTTCCCACTTTATGGTTTCATTCTCCTGGAGGCCAGTGAGAGGGGCACTACATGAAGTCTCCCTGTTTCATGGAAAAGGGAAGAAAGCGACTTGGCTGGGGTCTCATGAGGGGCTCATGAGGGGCAGAGGGGGCCTGAAAGCAGGTTTCTCAAACCTGCTGTCCTGCTCAGCATGCTTTTCAAAGGCAGTGGTTCCCTAACAAGTTCCCTTTGCTTCTTGCTAGGGTGCTAAGGTGTGATGGTGGGTAAGACTTTAGTGGAAAGGCAAGACCATGTAACTGCAAGAGACTATGGTCAAGAGTTGGCTCCTTTGTGTGCTCCCCACATCTAGGAGCCCAGAAGCCTCCCTTCTACCCCCCCAGCTGGATTTGGGACTTTGGGAGCTAGGTGCAGCTCAGCTGTCAAGTGAATACTCTTTATTTATTGTCATGCTTATCATTTATACTGAGCCCACATCTGCACCAACATCACCCGCCAAGTCTCTGAGATATAGGGTGAGTCTTCTTTCTCTAAATAAAAATTCTATTTTATTCCATTTTTATGCTCATCTGTTTTTAAAATACATAGATCACTAAGATCAACTTGGGATGGGGGGAAAGGGCCTCACGTCCTAGTCCCAAAACCTCCATCTTCAGTTGTCTTTTCTAGAAATGAGCCCTTTTAACTTTCACAGGTAAGACATCTGATTTTTATCCCTGTATTTTCTATATACTATGCATTTTTCACTATGTCTTAGTTGCATCAATTTTAGATGGTATCTATGACTCTGTCAAGGTAGGTACGCATTTAATTCTCTTCCATCTTCACCTGTATACCCTCCCCCTTTCTCCAATACGGTTATATTACAATTTTTCCGCATAGGGCCATAATCACCCCACTTGTAGCACCAAGCTTCCCCTGCCCTAAACCGTGTCCTGGGCCACCCATCTCCAGCTCAATTTCCCCACAAAACAAAGCAGAATCCTCCTTTTCTCATTGGACAGTGAGCAGAGATGGGGTTATATGACTCTTCAGAGTAGGGTGGGTCTTGCTGGCTCAACATCTCAATTCGGACCTTTTCGAAGAGTTCCCCTGTTCACCAGCCCCCCTCACCAACCTGTCTGCAGCCATCTACACCTACATTCCTCTTCCAAGTTAACTCAGGCCCTCATGGGTCACTCCGCTCAGGCAAACTACTCTAGACTGGGTGGCTTACATAGTAGACATTTATTTCTCATGGTTCTTGAGGCTGGAAGTCCAAGATGAAGGTGCCAGCATGATCAGGGTCTAGGGAAAGCTTTCTTCCAGACTCCTAGGTGGCTGCCATTCCACATGCTCACATGACCTCCTCTTTGTGTGCACTCACCAAGAAGAACGAGATCTCTAGTCTCTCTTTCTCTTCTTATTAAAAGCAGCTATCCGATCTAGGCATACTCTTACGACTTCATTTAACCTTAACTACCCCCAGAGACCCCGTCTCCAAATGCCATCTCACTGGAATTATGCTTCAGCATCTACATTTCGGGGGACACAATTCAATCCGTAGCACCCCATCTGCTTTCTTTTTCCCCTCAATTTATAGAAATCTTGTGGCTTTTTATTTTTACCCTTTCATTTTTATTCTTTTTACCCATAGGTTAATGTCTATTTTCAATTGCCTTTTTTTTGTTTTACTTAAATTCAAGTTATTTCAAAATAGTGATATCATATATTATTAACTTTGGGGTAGAATTTAGTGATTCATCCACTGCATATAACAGCCAGTCCTCATTCCATCAACTACCCTCCTTTCAATTTCTTTGCTATTATCTTAATTGGGGTTTTAGAAAGGAAACAAAGATGAATATATTTGGTCATTTCTCCACACATAACCGTAGGTCCAAGCAGAGGATTCCAACTTGTAAAACAAAAAACTGTGGCACAAAAGCTCAAAACAAAAGGAAGTCAACCTATGAACAGCCCAGACCGGGGAAAACGGGGGAATCTACCCATGTTGCCCCAAATGAGTGTGCCATTTTCTAGCTCCAGTCTTGCAAAAGATGAATCTTTACACCTTCACTGAACAGGAAAACGCCGTCCCTCCTCCAGCACCCGCTCCCTTTCAAGCATCTGTAGCCTGTGCCGCCAACAAGGATGCCACAGCCAAGGAGAGCAGATGGCTTTAGAGCCCTGATTAATCACTGCTCTTCCTTTGCTTAGCTTTCCAGCTGTGCTTCACTTTCTCCTTCCTGCCGTGGAATCATTTCTGCTGTTTTCTTGTCTCCCTGGGAAAATGTAAGAAACACTCCTGTCTTGTACTAAATCTTTCTGGCCATCGGCTCTCCCTCGAAGGTGGTCAGCACCATGTTTGGCTTATCTCAGAGCCTTGGTAGGCTATAATCCTCATCTTCATGTGTGAGGAATCTCTGTTCTTTCCTAGCCCCGTGGCCTCTGATGGTGGGGTGTGGCCAAGAGCAAGCAGAGAGTCAAACTAAAGGAGCCCTCCGTGGTTCTGAGAAGGCTTTCTGTACATCTTCTAGAGTTGGACACAAGAGGGAAGGCACCTCCAAGCTTTTTAACCCCCTTTGCAGCCTCATTGCCAAGTCACATGGCACATCAGAAACCAAAATGGACTCACCAATGGGGAAGCGTTAGACTCTGGCAATGGGTTGCTTATATTTGTCAGCATCCAGATACTACATGTTGGCACATGGTGGTGCAGTGACCTCTCTCAGCTCTCCCTTTTCTCTACGCGATGGCGCTAAATCACACATCGCGTATCAAGATCACCTTGGGGATGCGGGAGGGGGCTCCCTCCATTAAGTGTCCGCCTCTTGATTTCAGGTCAGGTCAGGATCTCAGGTCATAAATCAAATCCCCATCAGGTTCTGTGCTCAGCACAAAGCCTGCTTGAGAAGGTTGCCTGGGTGGCTCAGTGGTTAAGCATCTGCCTTCGGCTCAGGTCATGATCCTGGAGTCCTGGGATTGAGTCCTGCATCGGGCTCCCTACTCAGCGGGAAGCCTGCTTCTCCCTTCTCTCACTCTGCCTTCTTGGGTTCCCTCTCTAGCTGTGTTTCTCTTTGTCAAATAAATAAATAAAAATCTTAAAAAAATAAAGTCTGCTTGAGAATCCCTCTCCTTCTCTCTCTGCCCCTCCCCCAGCTCACACTCACAAGTGTGCGCTCATGCTCTCTCTCACACAAGCTCTCTCTCTGTCTCCTCTCACTCTAATAAATAAATAAAATCTTAAAAAAAAAAGTCACCTTGGAAATTCTGTCATAAGACATTATGTCCAGATCTCACCCTAAGAGTTTATTAAAGTCATTTGTGTTTTGGAATAACTTTCCAGGTAGTTCTGGTTAAGAAGAAGTGCCCTAAAGAAATATCTTGGAAATGAGAGAGACAGCACAGTTGAATAATTATTAAAAAATATAAACCCAATACCCGCATACAGGGTCTGGCCCTAACTAAGTCGCTTCTCTCATTAGTAGGGAGATCAAATAATTTATTGCACATATTAGGATACATTTGAGAGTAGAAGAGGGAGCTAGTCATAACTATATCAGAACAAGAGGCATAAATTGAAACTGTTCGGACAAACCGGTCATTCTACTCATTAGCCAAATGAAAGATTGGAGTAGACAACTCTGAGGTCCCTTTCAGATTTATGATTCTATAATTCATGAGCACTGGGACCTGCGCAAGATACGTTTTCACTGCAGACGCATGCAGCACAGGGAAATTGAGATGGCAAACACGTGCAGCTGGATGCTGGAGCCCGGGTGGCACGGCGGCGGGCAGGCCCGGCAGAGATGGCACACAGGAATGGGCGACCCTCCTTGAGCAAATGCACCGCAAGGCACGGGGCCTCGGGGCCAGATTCACAACCATGGTATGTTGGAGCCAACCGCTACTGCCATCAGAACCCCAAGGAGAGAAACGAATGTTATTTGAGGTCTCTCGACATTTGTACGCACTTCCGGGTCCCATTCCAATATGACGTTCTGAGACTTTTAGACATTGTTCTGTATCATCTTCCAATATTCCACAAGGAGTTAATATAGCTATTTCTTTGGTGCTTTGCATGTGACACAATTAGGGAAAAGGGTGTTTAGATCAGTCAAATGTTCTAGTTAATTGTAAATTAGCATGTAGGGCACCTGGGGGGCTCAGTCAGTTAAGCGTCCACCTTTGGCTCAGGTCATGATCCCAGGGTCCTGGGATCAAGCCCCATGTCAGGCTCCCTGCTCAGCAGGGAGTCTGCTTCTCCCTTTGCCCCTCACCCTGCTCATGCTCTCCCTCTCAAATAAAGAAAATCTTTTCTTAAAAAAAGTCAGCATGTAAATTAGACATACAAATTACCAGGTTTCTAAAAATCAAAATAATAACTAATAAAAGAATCCCTTCTAATCCCCCAAACTCTGATCATTTCATCCTTCATATTTTAGAAAGCACTCCAGGGCTCTGTATTGTCATCATAAGGATGTCCCACTGTAGTCGTGACAAGCCAGCCTGAGGGAACCTGGGATATCAACAAGTTTCTTACATTGGTGCTTATCAAGTATTCATTGGGAGGAGAGCTGGGCAAGGTGTCGGACAGGGAGCAGAAGCGAGGGGAGGACACTACCCGCAGGCAGCCAGCACTCCGTGGTCTCAGGGAAATGGGGTGAATTCGCTTGCTTGCATGGTTTGGGCATCGTGGAGTTAGCAGAGATGTGGGGACAGAGGCACACTCAGATAAGACAGAAGACAGAGAGAGGCAAGTGGGGGAAGAGGGAGAGTGGTGGGGGAAAGCAGCGAGGAAAAGGAGAGGGGACAGAGAATGGGAGACAGACAGAGACAGAGAGACACAGAGAAAAAGGAGGAAGGGGTGGGGAGGAAAGGAAGGAGAGGCTCAACCATAGAAACAGAGAAACAAACAGAATGATGGAGAGAGATATCAGAGTGTGGAGGGAGCGGGGTACAGGAGCCAAATTAGGTGTCCTGGCGTGCGCGCGCACATATGCATATCTGTGTGTCTCTAGGGAAGTAAGAAGGTAAAGCCTAGGTTTGAGATTTTAGTCAAAACCTCAGAAGTCTTATATCAGAACAGAGGAAATGGCCCAGCTCACATAGTTTAGTTTGCTGGAGCTATTTTGATGAACGCAATCCAGTTCATTTCACGTCGATCCAGGCTCATGCTGCCTGGGAGGAAATTGCACATTGAGACTGCTTTAGGGGTGTAATCAGAGGCACTGGCATTGATGGAAAGCTTCTCGCCGCCGCTCTAGGAGGAAACCAGCAGCTTGCGAACAGCTCTCTTGCCATGATCGCGGCTGCGCCGTTCGTTTGTCAGAACGCGTGCCTTGCATGCATCCGGGATGTGAACACGCTTAGCCAAGGAGTAGAATTCTCCTGGCTGCAAAATGGTTTTCGCTTCTTACTGATTCTTACCTATGGCAGAGAACAGTAGCACAGCAAGGAAATAGGGCTCTGGTCTGACTAGGAGTCATTTTCAGAGAGCCTTGGGGGAGAGTCTGTCCCTGAGAGACTAGGGGAGAAGGAAGCCCAGAGGTCATGGTCTGGCTCATCAGCTGACAAGAGGCTGATGTGACCAGAATGGCCAGCATGAGGCTGGGGTGCTCAGGAGAGGCTTTGAAAATAAATCATAAACACTCCCTTTCACCTGAGGAAATGCATACTTCTCATCCTGGCGCTTCAAGAAAGGCCCAGTGGAACTGGAGGAGGTCTAGGAATGGGCCAGGGAAATAGCCAGGGGATTAGAGGACTGGGAAGGTGGGAAATGTTGGGACCATCAGTCTAGAGCAGCAGAGGCACAGGAGGGATGGGACAGATCTCTGAAACAAAGAAAGGAGTAGGGCTGGAAACTATGGGCTTGATCACAAGATTCTTGGATGTCAAACCTTTGAAGGTTCAGAAAGATCAGGGCAAAAAATCAAAGCATGAAGTTTTAGAATGAATGATGAAATTAGGAAACGTAGATGGTTGCTAAACACCACTGATCACCACCCCATAGATGCTCATTGGCTTTGAACATGAACTCTCCTGATACAATGCAAGCAGGTGGTTATTAACTTGTCTCTCTGTCAGTGTTGACTCTACCCTAGGAGACGGGGAATTTTCCCAACAAAATTTGGACACCTGGTGAAAGATGTCACACTGCCAAGTGGAGAGATGTCACACTCCAAGCAGGAGAAAGGAAGGGCAGAATTCTGGAAGCAAGCTTAATAAATGTCATGCAGAAATAGCCAGCAGAGACCAAGAGAGAGAATGATGGGATGGTGACACCGGAAAAGGTCCTAGGTAATCCCTGAGTCATCACAGAGGCTGAGGGGGATCCTGCCTCCGACATCTCCGAACTTGGAGGGTTGGGCATGTTTGATATATTTCGTGTTATTGCAATTTTCCTAAAAATAGAAGATCGAATGTACCCAAATCCTCTTGCTTGGTGAAGCTATTCAGGACATAGAATGACGAAGCATTGTAGGGAGCGCAAGACAGACATGATGGAAATCACCATTCTGGGCTAGATGGGCTTCCTCTGTCTCCCCCTGCTCCCAGCCCTATGGCATCTTGACTCTTGCCAGGGTTCCTAGCCTGTGTATTTGTCTGACTATGCCACTAGATCGTGAGCTCTGCCTCAGCAGAAGCTCGGTGTCACTCATCAACAAATTCACTTGGCTTGTCCCAGGTTGGATAAATAGACCACAAACACTCTGGCTGTAGTTGGGATGTGTGGTTGTCCGTGTGCCCCCCATATGCATTATCCATCCTTCCTAGAGCACTCAGTGCCCTCCCTGAGGCTCCTCCACCATGCTGTCCTCAGGCACAGAAACATCCCTAGGGAGGATCGGATGTCCCCATTTCACAGAGGACAGAACGGAGGTCCAGAAAAGGAAAGTCAAGTCAAGCCCAAGTCCGTCCACTCCCACAGGGAGTCTGTGCTACCTGAAAGATCTGAATGCCCCGGATCCCTGCCTCGCCCCTCCTGTTGCTAGGCAGCACTGCAGCTGATGCTCTGTGGTTGCCTAACTCTAAAACAGACCACATTAATTGATTTAGCCACTTTTAGCTTTGTGGGAGGGGGAAGGTGGAGTTAAAGGGGGGAGGGTTCACGCTTCATCAACGCTCTCAGAGATAAGCTGTCCCACCACTTTAGTGTTAACTGTGTTGGTGGAGGGCGAGGTGGGCGAGGTGGTTGAAGAGAGACAAGGAAGGGAGGAGGCAGCTTGCAGGGGAGGGAGGAGCCAAGGGGGCCTGCCCAGGGCTCTTCCTTGCTCCCTTTGCTTACAAAGTTCGGTGTCACCCAGCAGGTCTCCTTAGCTGGATGTTTCATGTCCTTTGAAATCTGTGCCGAGCGTGCTTCTCCAGCTGGATTTTCCAAAATGGCAGGGTTAAGAGCTCTTTGTGTTTGTGCAGCAGATCAGAATTTCCAAATAACTTTCACATTCACTATTTAATTTGATTTTTCTGAGGACTCTATGAAAGAGAAAGGGATGCCCAGAAAGGAGAACCTGGAGCCTTGACACTTTGTTGATTTTGCCCAGGGCCCTGTGCTGAGTCAGTGCAGACACCACCTCGCCTGGCTCTTGTCCAGTGCTCTCCCTGAATGTGCGTCTTCTTGCTGCCTTACTTCACTCACCCCCGTTGCTCCCTCCACTCAGAATTCCCATCCCTGTCTGGCCTGATGAGTGAGTCCCTTTCCCTCAAGGCCCACTTCCTCCACAAAATCTTCCTTAAAGTCTTTGGCTCTTTGCCCTCCCAGTCCTGGCACTTCTAGCCAGCTCAGGTGGCCCTTAAGCTGGGCTTTCTTGGGTTACTAGAAACTTCTTTGTGTTCATGTCTGTCTCTCCAGAGGATGTGGGTACAACAGACCCCCTTCTACACACAGAGCCTCACCCAAGACCCAGCTCTTTGTCAGAACTAGTTGTGGCCAACACCTCCCTCAGGGATGTGGCAGGAAGTGTGAACCCAGCTGGTGTGTCTCAAAGATAAAGACCCAGACAGCCCCTGCTGCCCACCCTCTAGGGAAACCATCCCTGAGGTGACCTCAAGTTTCATTAATAACTTCCATTCAGAGAACCATTTCCCACTGATATTTGGATGGCAGCTGATTTCTTGAAGTACATCCCAGAGGAGGGCTGGTGGGATTATGGCAAGGGGGAAGCCATGTCATAAAACTTCTCACTGTGCTGTCACAACTGAAAATACCTCCAGTTACCTGGAGACTGGTAAGGAGATTCAACTAGAGCTCGGTGAATGTTAGTTGATGAGCCACTGGTCTTTTTTTTTTTTTTTTTAAGATTTTATTTATTTATTTGACAGAGAGAAACACAGCTAGAGAGGGAGCACAAGCAGGGGGAGGGAGAGAGGGAGAAGCAGGCTTCCCGCCGAGCAGGGAGCCCGATGTGGGACTCGATCCCGGGTCTCCAGGATCATGACCTGAGCCGAAGGCAGACGCTTAACCACTAAGCCACCCAGGTGCCCCGAGCCACCAGTCTTCAGAGGAAAAGCCATGGTTGGATTGGCACAGGCTTGCCCAAGATAGAACAGAATTCCAAAAACCAGATAATTCAAAAAGTTCTGAATCAAACTTAAGGTACTTCCTAAACTTTGAACCATACCAAAAAGAACTGTTTTAGAGTTTGTTACTTTTGGAGAAGAGCATCTTATGAATAAGATGTAGGACTTCAAGGCGTTTTCTTATTTTATTACTTCCAATCCACTGATGCGATTCCTTTCTTGATTTACTTATTCACTCAGCAGTGATATTTTTCTGTATTGCCAGGCACTGCTCAAAAATTTGAAGCCCAACTTTAGGGGGCATTATCCTGGTGCACAAACAACTCTTGTTCTGGTAGGTTGTTTTTACGTGGCGAGCAGAAGAGATTATTTCTATTTTACAGACGAGGTAACGAGAAACTTGGAGAATTTCCCTTGTCACCTCTCAAATATATAATGAAGCTTTTAAAAGGTTGCTGTGAGAATCCTCTCCTCTTCTCTCAAACCTTGACATCAGTCCCCAAAGATCCAAAATTTATCATGTAAACAAGTAGTTCTGAACTCGACACCTGTTTTCTCCCTCCCTGAATCGCAGTAGATTAAAGCCGAGAATAAACTGAGGGCCTGAATTCAGGTCTGCACAACGTCAGAGTTCAAAGCTGGGCAGCCAGCAGGACTTTCAGCCTGGGAACAAGCACGTCCCACATCTAGGTACGTGAGTCAGTTTCTATAAAGAAAAGGAACACTTCCTTGGCTACAACAGAGTCAGTCTTAAGGTGGGGGACATTCCCAAAGAACCTGGCCGACACAAGTCTGGAGTGTTGGGTAGTTTCTTTGAAGGTCATTTGAGACTAATTTATACCATCCTCAAGTTTAATTGGTTCATTCATTCCCACGTCACCCCAACTCCCTGTTATAAAAGAAACATCTATTATCGACTTGGAGGAATGAAAGGTATCTCCCCGTGCTTGACGTTTTATTGTGTTCTGTGAGTGGCAACAGGAGAATGATCCCTCGAAAAGAGAAAAATCAACTGGGTCCTCCTCCGGGGGTGCAATGGCCTTATACAGGAATTGATGGAGCCCTCTCTCCAGAGGAGGCCTCTGTTGATTTAAAAGCAGGCTTTGTCCATGTCGTTGTCCTAGACAGCACTGTTTCCACGCTCTCAGGTGGGAGCTCAGGAAGGTGGGTGGAGGGAAGTGCAACTGTGTTCACAGATGATGACTTAGAGCTTGCTGTGTAATGGGATCCTTTCAGAGGCTGGATGCCTGATTGATTTGTCCTTTTCTTGTCTCCAAGAACTCATGTATAAATGTTTTGGAGGATTGCTAATGTCATGCTGATGAATCTCTTTAAATGCTCTTCTTTGGGGGAATAAACAGCTATGTCTCCTTTTGTCATGATATTGCTCTTTTCCCAGGGCATTTTGTGGAATAAATGGCAGCATTTCTCTTCTACTTCCCTTATGCAGACACACACACACACACACACACACACACACACACACACGCTGTGCTTTAGAATTTTTTTGCCCTCTAGTCTACTTTTAAAGGAGTGTCTTTTTAAAGGATGGACTTTCAATTTTTTACAACCATCTGTCTGTCAACTCTCCTCAAATACATACTTTTTATTTTTCAAATACTTTTTGCAGAAGGACAGGGCTGGAAGTTCAAAGGCATTTTATCTTAGCGCACTGTTGGGCATAAAGCAGGGAAACTTACTGGCTAATTGAGGCATCCACGGTGGGGAGAAAGCGATCTCTCAGTCCCGGCCCCGAGATGTCTTTTTCCTGGATAAGAGGTGACAGCTTGGTTATTTGGGGAAGGCTGTCGACAGGCCTTAAGGAATAACTGTTCAGATCACAAACTTTGGAACAAAGTAGAGGGCGATTTTAACCCTCTCTGTGCTGTTTAAGGACACTATGACCTTGAGTGAGCTGCTTAAAATTTCCAGGCTTCCATTCTTCATCTGTAAAATGGGGACAATCTGACAACTTACTTTCCAGACCTTTTGTGAGAAAGTCATGATAGAAATGTGTGAAGTGCTCAGCATGGCACCTGACATCTAGAAAACACCCAGTTGAGCCCTTGTTATTCTCGTAATTATTAGAGTAACAGAGAGGTCACCCAGTGGGGTGGTAGGGCAGCTCCCTCAGGAACCAGAACTTGGGAACCTGCATCTCCAGTCTCGTGTAGAAGGGGGCCCGGCCTGTCACCAGTGTCACACACAGCCCCTCATTCTCTGGGGCTCTCAAATGGCAGCAGTGTGGCCCATCCTCTCTTCCCACAAAACTCCAAGAAGCAAAAAGTCAAAGTCTGATAAAGAGTGTTTCTGTTTAATGGATGGAGTAGGCTACCTTTATGGGCTTTTTTTCATATGCTTGGGGCTGAGTTGGAAAAAAGCCATTAGGGACATTTTTGGAGGAGAGATATTCAGCAAGCTTCACTGGAAGAGATTGGACCATCTTTCTCTTCTGAAAAGCTTTTTGTAAAGAGCTACCAATGAGCCACAGAACAACTAGATCCATCACTTTGGCAGGATGGTTTTCCCAGGGCCCTCGAGCATCAACTGTAACCCTAAATGACGATCTCTCCTTATTTGGGACAATTTCATAGAAAAACAGGAGAAACAAAACCACTTTCACAGCGTTTCACTTCTTATTAGGTCTATATGAAACTGTCAAACAACTTTAGAGCAAAGGATGATATCACATTTCAACCATTACAGTGAGGATTTCCTTCCATGGCTTACTGATACCCCCCTTCTTTTTACCTATAGCACAGGTGCGCCAGGGACGACAGTTTCCAACTCCCTTCTACCTAATATTAAGCTGTCTGTATGTTCTCACGAGCTGACACAGCTTACAGATTCATCACTTGTACTATCGCCGAGCTGTGGGTTTTCTGTCTTTATGTCATAAAATTAGAATTACAGAACGAGAGAGTGGCAGAGATCTTGGGGTGATATTAATAAGAGCCAACTGGTACCAAACCCTTACTGTGTGTCAGGCACGATGAGCTAAGAGATTTAAACATTTATTTAAATGTTCCAATAATCCCATGAGGTGGTTCTACTCATCTCTCCAATTTACAGGTGAGGACCTTGGGGATTAGGATGTAAATATCTTGCTCAGAGTCATGCAGCTGGTACGATAGAGAGGCAAACGTAGGCTTGTTGGAGTCTACACCCTTACACAACCATGGTGCTGTGAGCTGGGTACCACGTGGTCCTTACTTAGTTGTGGGGTGAGGATCCTGGACACCCAGAGGACAAATGCAAGTTCACTTAGAGTCCTTCAGTTATGGCAGTCAGGGTTGGAACCCAGCTCTCTGGCCTCCCAGACTCCCATCCCTCCATCACATACATCACTCTATTTCCCTGTTAGGAGGATACAGGTATAGGATACTCCTGTATCGTTCTGGAACTCTCCTTTCTTTCCCTGTGTTTGCAAAATTCGCACTGAGTACTTTGATTAAATTAAAATTTTAATGTTTATATAATCTGCTTTAAAAATGATATATCTGTTTTCCAGTCCTCCTCTTCTGGTCTCATTCTTGAAGGGCAATCTAAATTTGCAGAATTGGAGGCACCTGGGTGGATCAGTCGGTTAAGTGTCGCCTTCAGCTCAGGTCATGATCCCAGGGTCCTGGGATCAAGTCCCGAATCAGGCTCTCTGCTCAGTGGAGAGCCTGTCTTTCCCTCTCCTCCCTGCTCCTGCCCTCCCTCACTATCTCTGCCTCTTTCTCATAACTAAATAAAATCTTTTAAAAAATAACTTTGCAGAATTGTTATATTCAGAAAGCCCTCTTGGAAAAAGCCACCCCCTCTAAACGCACTCCCCAAGAACTCTTTTGGATTATTTGAATAACAGCATGAGAGGCACCAGGTTCCTGAGGGCTAGAGAACACACCATTCCAGCAATTTGATTGTTAGCCTTTGTCTCTTCTGAAAGCAGAATAAAAGACACACATCCTGCCCACAATGGAACATAAGAAGAAAACGATCAGATAAAAAATGTGCCCAGATTCAAACTTAATTTTATTTGGCTTATTTTTAGCCTCATCCTTGTGGTCTGGGGATAGCCCTGCTAGATCCTTAAACAAATGGTCTCAACATTTATTCCACACCCCTGTCAAATGGCTCATTAGGACTTATCAGATCAGGGGATCTCTGCTTGGATCCCAAGAGAAAAGTGATGGATGAAATCTGCTCTTTGTGTGTGCGAGTCACTGTTTATTTACTTTCTGGATGAATTCATATCACAAGAAGACTCTGGAAGGGTTGTTAATTATCCCTGTAATCTAATTTATTGCTTCAGGCACCTGATATGTTCTATACCTTAGATAATGTTAATTTTATTCTTTTGTGAGCTGAGCCTGGTGTTCCCGAGAAGCTATAAGATGTAATTTATTTCTCCCCACTTGCCTTCTAAATATTAACTCTATTGAAAAATGATTAAATAGATTATGTAAATCACGGTCATTGTATCTACTTTAAAGGTTAATCCTGCCATCATGTAGCCAGATAATTAATTTGAATTCGTTCCCGAGCATCAGTTCTCAGGGAAGCCAAGGTGTAATGGGTTGCAGTGTCCTATTATGGATGTCACTGTGTGCTCATCTGCGATAAAATTTGGAAGAAACAAATCTCGAAGCTCTGAGAACAAAAGTTCCTTAGGGCCATTGAAAGGCCCAGTGTATCATGGGACAAGTGCTACACTTTCTCCAGAATTTTAGGAGACAGTTTCATGGACTATCCTTGTCTTTTTTGAATTTTCTGAAATGTCACTTCCTTTCTTGGGAAGCCAGACCCAGATTGATTAAAAAAAAAAAAAAAAAAAAAAAAAAAAAGGCGGCGCCTGCGGGCTCAGTTGGTTAAGCGACTGCCTTTGGCTCAGGTCATGATCCTGGAGACCCGGGATCGAGTCCCACATCCGGCTCCCTGCTCGGCGGGAAGCCTGCTTCTCCCTCTCTCACTCCCCCTGCTTGTGTTCCCTCTCTCGCTGTGTTTCTCTCTATCAAATAAATAAAATCTTAAAACACACACACACACACACACACACACACACA
>PITA01013284.1:0-58190 GCA_004023965.1 Spilogale gracilis
CCTCTCTCTTCAAGCCTGTAAGAATCACAAGACCTGGGCACCTGGGTGGCTTAGTGGGTTAAAGCCTCCGCCTTCAGCTCAGGTCATGATCTCAGGGTCCCAGGATTGAGGCCCACATTGGGCTCTCTGCTAAGCAGGGACCCTGCTTCCTCCTCTCTCTCTGCCTGCCTCTCTGCCTACTTGTGATCTCTCTCTCTGTCAAGTAAATAAATAAAACCTTTAAAAATGATAAAATAAAAGCAGAAATCTTTAAAAAAAAAAAAAAAAAAGAATCACAAGACCTGGGAGAGGAGCTAAAAAGCTGTTTGCAGACCCCATATGACTCCCAATCAGAAACCATAAAGAGAAAAACACTGAGAGATTCTGAGAGGAAAAATGGAAGTCCCAAGAGAGTCTCAAGCCAGAAAGGAGAAAGGGCGCAGAAGCAAGCCAAGACAGGATAAGAAAAGGTATTTCATTTCGGAGAGTGAAGAAATACTGCTTTGTAAATGTTAGCTTTCCCCTGATCGATAAACATGAGTCTCCAGTATCTGTGCAAAGGAGGTCATAATGTGCAGCCCGTTAACTCCTTCAGCCTCTAACGCCCTGAGAAACGCCCAGAAAGTCCCTTCACAATCACCACAAGTCACCCCCTCTTCCCAGCCCTCCCCAGGAACACCTGAAATGGTGACATTTAAAATACATAAAAGATGATTTATAATTCATAAGTCCAATTTTTAGTCTTCATTCTAAGTATCACAATGTCAGGGAACTGATGGCAATTGATTTTTTTTAAGTGTTTAAATACAGTTTTTACTCTTTAAATGGAAAAAAAATATGAATAAGTTGCTCAGTAATGCTACCTGCTATTTATCCAGGCTGGCTTCTGGCTCAGGGGGAAATGACAGAGGTCCTGCCAGAGAGCAAACAAAAGGCACAGCAGATGAAGACCAGAACATGGCCCTAAATCAGGCTCTCTCTGGCTCCCGACACTTTGCATAAAGGCACCTGCAGAAACCACCCACAGATAATTAAGGTGCCCTCACATTGCACTTTGCTGTTCAAAGTCACATCTCATTTCTGACTGAACCCGAACAGCCCCTGGCAGAGTTTGATCCCAACTCTTGTTCAGTGGCGAGGAAATCCCGGAGCCTTGCGTTCCCATGGAGTGACACGCTGGCAACTGAGGGCCGTTACTGCAATGACTTCTTCAGAGTCTTGTGGGGGAACCAAACTTGCAAGGACTGTCTCTGAAGATCCTGGAAGAGATTGCCACTGAAAACACAAGTTTCATGAAAACTCACTGAAGAAAGTTTATGAGAAAAATGGAGACAAGTGGGAAAGTCAGCTCTGATTTACACAGATACTTGAAAAATGCCTGTGTCTGTTCTCTGATTACCTAGGCTACTGTCTCTCTCTCTCTCTCTCTCTCTCTCTCTCTCTCTCTCTCTTTTTTTTGAGAGAGAGAGATTTTATTTATTTATCTGAGAGAGAGAGCGTGAGTGGGGGCCGGCAGCGCTGGTGGCGGGTGGTGAAAGGCAGAAGGAGGAGAGAGACAAGTAGACGCCCCACTGAGTGCAGAGCCTGACCCGGGGCTCAATCCCAGGACTTCGAGATCATGACCTGAGTCAAAGTCAGAGGTGGAACCAACTGAGCCACCCAGGTGCCCTAAGGTGGGCTCCTCTTTTTATTACAGTTCTTATTTTGGTGTAAAAGACTGCAGTCATTTAGTAGGTTCTCAGCCCCTATCCTGTGTTTACGAACTTGGCTAGATCTTGTACATATGCTTAAGAATTTGAAAGCTAAAATAATAATGGGGGCACACATACACACATGCACGCATTTCTGCCTTCTCTGTCCTCTAACTACCCATTGATCACTTATGCTATGAAGCCACCCTGAAAAGTCTCCTTCATGAAAATATAGGAAGGCAGGCCTCTGCATTGGTCACTGCATGTGACCCAGACACAGGGTATCCTGTTGTTAAATGGAATCCATCTGAGAGGAAACCGCTGAGGGTTCTCCGAGCCATCCCGGAGCTCGCTCTCCTAGGGTAAATCAGTTAATCCCCATCCTCTCTACCTATGTGCTCTGAAAAACAGAGCAGAGGATATCATCCCCTTCCCTCATGCCCTTTGGCTCCCTGAGTCTTTCCTTGCCATTTCATCTTAGAACTGGTGACAGTAGTGATTCTGAAAAGAGAAACTGGGATCCGTGTGCTGCAAGCTCGGGTTCTGGTTTCCGTCTCCGGGAGCTGACAGACTCCAGGTGTTCATCTGTCATCACCCAAGTCTGAAATGCTGAAGGGTTGTCAGTGGGGTCACACCTTTTTTTCTCAGCCTAATGGCATGTTTATTTAACCAAAGTCCGTATTTGGGAACTGTAAACAAATAAAGAATGTTGTGGAATAACAGATAATTTTTAAAACCAGAGACTGCACTCCAGCATAAAGCTAAGTAAACACAACTTTGATGTGTTAAGGTGGATGGCAGCCAACTTCGAACAATCCTTCACGGTTCTTGCTTGTTTGCCCACACAGGATCTCATCTGATCCTCGCAAGCCCCCTGAGGTTCTTCAGTCTCAAAACCACTGTTACCCCTATTTCTCAGCTGAGTCTCAGAGAAGGTAACAGGGTTTTCCTAGGATCACAGTTTTAAGCAACGAATTCGGTCTATATTTAGAGCTGAGTTTTCTGACTTCAGACCCACTCTCCTGTTTTTATGTCTTGTTGCCTTCAACTGAATATACCAACCATAACATTGGGCAAAGACTTTCAAAACAACAAGCATTTTGCTATTTTTTAAAAAGCTGGTAACAGCAGCATAGAACACCAAAATCTGGCAATCTTAACCAAAGAGCAGGGCCAGAGCATTTCTCAACCAAAATCCCTAGTGTGTCCACTCTGGAATGTGACCACACTAGACATAAAGCTTCTTGGTTGATTTGTTCAATTTAGGCCATGTGATTGTTTGGGGAACTATAAATCCTTGGACATCAAGTAAATACCCATCACCTAGATTCCACAATTAACATTCTATGATACTTGCTTTACCACATATCACCCTGTCTCTCCATTCCTCTAGCCACCCCGCAACCCATGTTTTTTTTCTGAAGTTGCAGATATCAGTAAAGTTTACCCCTAAGTAGTTTGGCTTGCATATAAGTAATTAGAATTCAGTATTTGCTGATGGTTCTTACTTTTTTAAATAAAATTTGCATACAATCAAATACACAAATCTTAAGTGTGCCATCCAATAAGTTTTGCCAAATGTATACATCCACGTAACTCAAACATCTATCTAGACATGGAAGGTTAACCCTGCCCCAGAGTGTTCTTTCTCCTCATGCCCCTTCCCAGATTCCTTCCTCACCGCTGTTCTAATCTTTATCACTGACAATCAGTTTTCTCTCTTCGAGAACTACATATAAATGGGGTCATACAGTATTTCTCACTCAAGATCATGTGATTCATTCATATTTTTTTGTGTATCAGGATTTTACTCCTTTTCAATGTTGAGCATTACTCTACTATAAGAATATACTAGTTTCTTTATCCACTTTCCTCTAGCTGGACAACTGGGCTACTTGTAGTTTTTAGGTATTCTAACTAAAACTACTAAGTCATAGAGATCTTTCTGTGAATATGTTTTCATTCCTCTTGTTAAATACCTGGAAATGGAACTACCAGTTTATAAGTAGATAGATGTTTAGTGTCATAAGAAACTTCCCGGGCGCCTGGGTGGCTCAGTGGGTTAAAGCCTCTGCCTTCAACTCAGGTCATGATCTCAGGATCCTGGGAACAAGGCCCGCATCGGGCTCTCTGATAGGCAGGGAGCCTGCTTCCTCCTCCCTCTCTGCCTGCCTCTCTGCAGGCCTGTGATCTCTCTCTCTGTGTCAAATAAATAAAAATAAAATCTTTAAAAAAAAACAAGAAATTTCCCAAACCCTTTCCAAGGCAGTTGTACTGTTTTAACTCCCATCACCAATGTATGAGAGTCTCTGGTATTCACATCATCAGCAACATTTGGCCTTTTCAGTCTTTTTAATTTTAGTCATTCTGGTGGGTGTTTATAATATTACTTTTTGAATCACCAAACAAGAATATCCATCAAGTATATCCACACTTGCATTATCAAGGGGCATCTTGGGCAATATTTATGTTTATATCCCACTGTTACTATACCAGTTCAGGCTTCTTAAGCTATGTGATTAAGACATTAAATCTTGAGGGGGTGTGGGTGGCTCAGTTGGTTGGGCGACTGCCTTTGGCTCAGGTCATGGTCCTGGAGACCCGGGATCGAGCCCCACATCAGGCTTCCCGCCTTCTCCCTCTCTCCGTCCCTCTGCTTGTGTTCCCTCTCTAGCTGTGTTTCTCTCTGTTAAATAAATAAATGAAATCTTAAAAAAAAAAAAAAAGCCATTAACTCTCAGGGCACCTGAGTGGCTCAGTTGGTTAAGCTTCTGCCTCACTGGTATCGAGTCCCACATCATGCTCCCTGCTCAGTGGGGAGTTTGCTTCTCCCTCTGACTTTTTGCCTTCTCATGCTCTAACTCATTCTCTCTCTCTCTCAAATTGAAAAAAAAAAAAAAAAGACATTGAATCTCAATTCTCCTCCTTCAGGAGTTGATTGAAAGATTCATTTTGTCAAACTTTGACAGTTATTTAAACAATTTTGGCTTCAACCTGAGCTCCAATTCACTGAATATCATTAAAGTTAATGTTTGGGATGTTTTTCATTAACACTAAGACTTTCGAGGCACCTGGGTGGCTCAGTTGTTGGGCGTCTGCCTTTGGCTCAGGTCATGATCCCAGAGTCCCAGGATCAAGCCCTGCATTGGGCTCCCTGCTCAGCAGGAAGCCTGCTTCTGCCTCTCTCACTCCCCCTGCTTGTGTTCCCTCTCTAGCTGTGTTTCTCTCTGTCAAATAAATAAAATCTTAAAAAAAAAAACATGAAAAATTTCAAATTCTTCAAAACAATCAGGTTAGCTCTTGTCTTACGCACAACAGAAAAATAAGTAAATAAGCACAAACTAGTCACTAACCTGTAAAATGCCTTTGACTGAATTACATGGGCACCACCCCAGCAGTGACTCTCTTAGACCTAAATGTGTTATTACTGAAAGTGAATCCATTTAGACAAAGCTTAAGTTAACACCTGGTAAAGTTATCTCCCAGTTAAATTACTTCCAGTTACTGGAGGAGGCCATAGGCCTCCTTGCATTCTTTCTTAATGCAAATTCTTCCTCAGGCCTTCTAACTAATCCTTAGAAAGTTTGCAAGCTTTTCCGGGCTGTTTTCTTGCCTTTTGTCGCATTCTCCCTGCTCTAACTTTATTGCTTATTCGTCATGAAAATAACCTACATGATCTTGATGCTTATCAAAAGCATATGTCAGTCCAGTGCTTGTAACATTACACATATTATAAATCATCTGGCGTCCTTTTAGTGAACGTTCAGTGATCAGTAGAGCTGTAATGCAGCCGAGAGCTCTGAAGTGGGAGAAACTGGACAAATATGGAAGCTGATGGAACTTGGTCACAGCATCTCGTGAAACAGTAACATGAATGGCATGTTAACTTTTCTGCTGCTCTTTAACTAACTTCTTTCTTAGTACTTCAATTCTCTGAGATATTAAAGGCTACTCTGGGGGCGCCTGGGTGGCTCAGTGGTTAAGCCTCTGCCTTCAGCTCAGGTCATGATCCCGGAGACCCGGGATCGAGCCCCACATCTGGCTGCCTGCTCCGCAGGAAGCCTGCTTCTCCCTCTCTCACTCCCCCTGCTTGTGTTCCCTCTCTGGCTGTGTTTCTCTCTGTCAAATAAATAAAATCTTTTTTAAAAAAGGGCATTATAAATTTCCAACTGGAAAATTTATAATGCAACCTTAGTATCGATTACTTTTTCATTGGGCAGGTTGTATTTCGTGTGGCACCTGTTCAGTTCCTTCCTGTAACAGCTAGGAAGGGCACGATGCTTCCACAGTTTCGAGAATCCCCTTGGTTAGAGGCAGTAGGGAGACGGCACCTGAGGGAATGTAATGAATTAGGCATTTTAATCTCTGTCCTGACTTGACTTTTTCAGGAGCACTAAATGCACAGCTTTCTCTCTCATGGTCTAGCTGTAAGGTAATAAAATATACTGGTTTTTATGATATGTTAATATGGTAATCATTTGTTTAAATTACATAAAATGTCACCTATATATGAGTTTGCCTATTTGGGGAACTAGGCACATATTTTGTACTTCTGAAAATAAGAATACTCCACGGCTTGAAATGATATTACAGTGACTAATTGTCCCACACATCAAATGTGCAATATATACCACAGATTTATCGTAGGTCTTTCTTTCTTTCTTTCTTTCTTTCTTTCTTTCTTTCTTTCTTCCTTCCTTCCTTCCTTCCTTCCTTCCTTTCTTCCTTTCTTTCTTTCTTTCTCTCTTTCTTTTTCTCCCTTCCTCCCTCCCTCCCTTCCTTTCTTTTTCCCTCCCTCCCTCCCTCCCTTCCTCCCTCCTCTCCTCCCTTCTTTCCTTCCTTTTTTTTACTGTGCCTATGTGCCATCAGGGCCAATTTTATACACAGGATAAAAGATTCTGGGATGATGCACAGGAAAAACCTTCCTGCCTTAATACAGTTTGCCTCTAGCCTGCCTTAAGGATGAGACACTTATCTTCAGATTTTCCTATCAAAATCAGTGTAATAGCAGGTAATATACAAACATGACTTTTTATTAAATGAACCATTAGTGCCCACTATTCCTCCGGAGTCTAGCAGAACCACAGAGGGATGGAACACAGTCACAGACATTTGAAAGGCTGAAGCTGATGTGAAGGAACGAGACATTGAGTCTGTGTGATGGAGAGGGCAGAGAAGAACCCTGGGGAGCAGGAGGACAGCGGGAGGGTGAAGGGCGCCTGTGGGAGGAAGCTCTGAAAGAAAATCTGGGACTTTTGCAAAATAGACACTTGTTTGCAACGTTGGTCTAGGGTAGGACCAATGAGACACAAATGAGAAACTAACATTGTTTATTTTCCGGAGAAAGCCAAATTTTGCATGTAAGCTCTTTTGAGGCACTTTGTTCTGACATAAGAAAGACAGAATAACTTTGCAAGCATGAACAGTACCAAGGCAAAAAATGGTACATTTTTCTGTTACATAAGCCAGATAGTTAGATAAACTCTGGTTCATCTACTAAATAAGTATGGAAAATGAAAACTGATTATCATTGTAAAGTGCTGCATAATGCAAATTCTTTTTCCCATGAGTCCAGAGCTTACATAAAAATCAACTCATCATTCTTTCCTGATAATTGCCCCTCACATTTTGCCAGCGACCACTTCATAAAGGAATCAAATCCAAATGCTGCTTTATTTAATCAGATTTCATTGCATTCTAAATGAACGGGGATAGAAGTAAAGATAACACATTACAACATGTGACAGAGCTCACTTGTAGATTCCTTCCATTCCTAATGTATCTCTCAATTTTATCCCTTTTATTTAGTTTACTTTATTCAATACATGCTATTTTAATTTTGGTGTAAAAAGAGTTTTAATGACCGCTAATTATTCCCTTAATAAAAATAAAAGTGATCACTCCATGTTTTATCATATTCCCATTTATCCATTTTTTTAATGATTTTATTTATTTATTTGAGAAAAACAGAGCACCAGTGGTGGGTGGAGGAGGAGGAAGCAGAGGGAGAGGGAGAAACAGACTCCACGATGAGCAGGGAGCCCAACATGAGGCTCAATCCCAGGACCCCCAGATCATGACCTGAGCCGAAGGTAGATGCTTAACTGACTGAGCCACCCAGGCGCCTCCCATTTATACATTTTATCAGAGTCAATAGAGAAAGGCTTAAAGATTTTAGAATAAATTTTAGAGCATAAGTTTAGTAACTAATTAGCTTTAGATTGTTATGCATAATTACTAGAATTGTATTACTTCCTTTTTGTGAAATTTTTATGCTTTCATTAAAATCAGTTTGTCTTTTATAAATTAACTATAGCAAACAATAAAAGAATATCCTTCAGACCAAAACAATAGACCTTCATCAAAATAATTGATATCTTGGCTCTCTAATCATATTATTCTAGGGTCTTAATATTAAAAAGCTGTCATGATTGATAATTGAATAGCTCTTCATTAGTTTGTCTAAAAATAAGAGTTTTTAATCTCTTTTTGCACTAGGAGAGTCTAATGACTTAAAAATATTTTGGGGGCACCTGGGTGGCTCAAGTTGGTTAAGCGACTGCCTTCGGCTCAGGTCATGATCCTCGATACCCGGGATAGAGTCCCACATCGGGCTCCCTGCTCGGCAGGAAGCCTGCTTCTCCCTTTCTCAGTCCCCCTGCTTGTGTTCCTTCTCTGGCTGTGTTTTTCTCTGTCAAATAAATAAAATCTTTAAAAAAAATATTTTGGAAATTTGTTTTAACACTTAAGTGGAAAATGTCTGATACTTTCAATTACTTAAAACATTTATGATTTTAAGCTCCCAGCAGAAATCTGCTGCTAAGGGGGGGGAGGGGAATTAAGAGCTGTTAGTCAGAAAGATGCTTATGTAAGAACTGTGACATTGGTCATTGCTATGAAAGCAGGAAGTCCTGTATTTTAGAGTCAAGGCTTAAAGGAATCTTTATCGAGCATCCTCCCCCCTCCCCGGAGCTGAGACAAATGGCTGAGGAGTGAAATCTTGAGAAATGCTCACAGCTTTTCTCCTTCGTTCTGTTGCAGCCCGGAAGACGGTGAGATCCACCCAGAAATCTGTCGGCTTTATATCCAGCTGCAGTGCTGCTTAGAAATGTACACAACAGAGATGCTCAAATCCATATGTCTGCTGGGGTCTCTTCAGTTTCACCGAAAAGGTATCTGCCTTTAGCATACCTCCGTAAACACTGATGTGAAACAAAAGCTTATCTTTCCAAAGGCCTATAAGCAGCCTGCGTACACACAATTGGAATGAATATAAATGTCCAGGAAATATTTGATACAAATTAATAAAAGAAGTCTATGCCAGTACTAAGTGCCTAAGAACACCGATCATCTTGAACAGAAGCTCTCCTAGAAATGGTTCTCAAATGTATTATTTTACCACTTGTGAACCTGACTTTGGTTACCACCAGCACAGAGAGCAAAAATATATAACAACCTTCCTAGGGGTAAATGCCATCCAAGATTGCGGCTCTTTCCCTAAATGAATTTGGCTGCAAGAAGACAAATTACATATTATGTCTCAAAGATTTAAAAATAGGGGGAGCTCAACCAACAATACAGAGAAATATGAGTAACAGAAAAATCTCCTTCCTTGATTTAAACTATAAAGGAACATATTGGCTAAAATGGCTGAAACGTTTAGAAATGGCCATGACCTTAGCTTGATTTCATCAAGCTTGACTGACAGCCTGAATGACACTCTGCCTTCTCATGAGTGTTGTCTCACACTGCTTTCCGCACATGAGCGAAGTGATTCCCATAGTTCCAGTCATCACATCTGCATACTAAAAGATTCAGACAGAGACTTTTTCCCCACCAGAGACTAGAAAATGTCTTGTGCTTCATTCTGATTGGACCAGGTTGGATCATGGGTCTATACTTGAACTGATCACTCTAACCAGAAGGATGGAATTATACATTGATTTAGGCAATCAAAGACCATTCCTGGAGCTAAGAGAGGAGTCCACCCTACCCAACCAGTGCCTGTTACATGATGGGGGCAGGTGGAATAGAAGAGATGCTGGGAGGAAAACCCAAAGTTTCTGTTAGTGGAGGATTCAAGCCATATTTTCTTTACTCATTCATTGCATGATAATTTATTGGAAAGCCCTTGAATGCAAACATTTTTGCTTGAGCTCAAAAGAATAGGATGGTGTGTAGAAGGTAATCCTTATCTGTAATTTAAATCCGGAGAGAGTAACCCCTGTCATATTCAGGGAAATCTTATAGAAAGTGTGGTCTTGAGCTAGGTCATGAAGATAAGTTCAAGCAGGGAAGGAAAAAGAAGGACCTTGCAAGGGAAGAAGCATTAACGTAGAGATGTGAAATCAAATGAGCATGGCATTTCGGGGGAACTAAATGGCATGACAAAGTACTTGTAAAAATCAAATCTTGTGTTTTCATGGATATATGCACAAGACCGAACTAAAAATAGGATTATGCTGCACTGCTCCAAAGAGAGAACATTTTCTTCAAACATGAGGATTATTTTTCTTTTTCCTTTTTTTTTTTAAAGATTTTATTTACTTATTTGAGAGAGAAAGAGAGCACAGAAGCAGGGAGGAGGGGTAGAGGGACAAGCAGACTCCCCACCAAGTAGGGAGCCTGATGCCGGACTCGATCCCAGGACCCTGGGATCATGACCTGAGCTGAAGGCAGATGATTAACCGACTGAGCCACCCAGGTGCCATCCTTTGTCCTTCTAAAGGCAGAACTTTCAACAGTTTCCTTCTTTACTTCTGTTATTACTTCAGGTGACATGTTGGAGAGATGAGCTCCTAAACACTCCTGATGCCTGATCAGAAAATTGAATACCATATACACTGATGACATTCAAATAAGTTGTCCCTGGCCCAATGTCTTCACTTTTCCTATCTGCTCTCAATCTCTGTGTCTGTCTATCTGTCTGTCTCTGTCTCTCTCTCTCTCTCACACACACACACACACACATACATGTGCACAGATTCTCACATAAACTCACATATACAGATTACATACAGAGTATATACATAGTACAATTTCACTCTTTTTAATCATGGTTGAACAGAACAAAATAGTTTTTTCCTGAGGTCTGCACTGGCCACTCTTACATATTTTATTTCATGGCCATGATGCCACTGGAGTCACGCTCATTGATGACATGTTTCTAACCCCCCCGTGTCTCCAGCTCCATTCTCACTCCATCTCCTCAGGGTGCCACCTGATCTCCTGCCGTCCACTCCTACTGTCTTCTCACAACTGGCTTTTGAAAGGACTCTTCTCTGCTAGCTCTCTTCAGAAGTAAAGCATAGGGGCACCTGGATGGCTCATTCAGTTGAACTTCCAACTTGATTTCAGCTCAGGGTCATGAGCTCAGGATGGTGGGATCGAGCCCCTTCAAGGAGCCCCACTCAAGTGCAGAGGCTGCTTGTCACCTTCCCCGCACCCATTCTGTTCTTTCTCCCCATCACCCCTACTCATGCACCCTCACTCTAGAATAAATAAATCAACAAAACAAAACAAAACAAAAAAAAGTAAAAAGGATTCCCTTATCCTGGTTTATTCCTTACTGTATTTGGATTTGAGCACACAAGTAAAAAGCACATCCCCTCTTAATTGATCACTCATTTGGTCTTCACTGCCTCTTGCCTTCACTGTCGGTCTCTGACCTGCTTCCTTCCCTGCTTCTTCTTTTAAAAATAAGTCCCCCCGCAGCTCTCTGCTCTAGCACCCCACCTTCTGTGTACAATTCTAAAAAGACTCTGCCTGGTAATGTCGTTGATTGCTCCCACATGTAGGATTAAGGCTCCACTTGGACATCTATTTTATTCTTCTAAAATCAGTATTACTTCAAGTGCAAATCCTTAGAAAATCTGTTTCAAAATTACCCAAGATGCCGAATAAAGATGCAGTTTCAGGGACCCTGCCCGGGACACACTGAATTAGAATCTCTGGGGGCACTCCGGGTGATTCTGAAACACAGTGAGGACTAGAGCTGTTGCTCTACCTTTGAAATGAAAGGAAATCACCCCACCATATGAGTACAAATTAAAACTTCCAATTCCTCAACTTGACATTCGCCAGTCACCTAAGTATATGCTTTCAACTTTGTTCTCTGCTTTCTTCTTTATCACCCAGGGTGATGAAAAGCAAACACTAAAGTAGTAGGTTCATCTGATGAGCAGTGAGAGCTGTGTGTGAGGGCTGGTGCTCTCTCTGCGAGCCCTTGACATGACCTTGACACCAAGCTGTGTTTCCCCAAGTTCAGCCTCTGCACTGAACCAGCATCCCTTGTTAGAAATGCAAATTCTTGGGGCACCTGGGTAGCTCAGTGGGTTAAGCCTCTGCCTTTGGCTCAGGTTATGATCTCAGGGTCCTGGGATGGAGCCCCACATTGGGCTCTCTGCTCAGCGGGGAGCCTGTTTCTCCCTCTCTCTCTGTCTGCCTCTGTGCCTATCTGTGATCTCTCTCTGTGTGTCAAATAAATAAATACAATCTTTTTAAAAATTAAAAAATAAATGCAAAATCTTGGGCTCCACCCTAGTCCTACTGATTTGGAAACTCTCCTCAATTTATTTTTTTGCTGCTTGACATAGAGACATTTCTTCAACTGAATACATTTGTGACCTTCTCTGAACACCATCTATAATCAGCAAACCAGATTTCTCAACTGGTTTCAAGTATGTATATTCCATATGCCCCTGGTCAGCCTCCTGTGTTTCCTGAAAACCCATCCCAGAGCTGAGTATCTTCTGGATTGTTACTTTTGTCAGATTATCCATAGAAGTAAGGCAGCAGGGAGGAGAAGGACATTTTCTTATCATTGAGAAATCTTCAAACTAGATATAAAGGAAATAGTCTTATTTAAATTTTAAAACGACACTGAAAATGGAAATAAGTCACTAAAAGTAGACCCCAAGGAAAATGTCATAAAACCAGAGAAAATAAGGCACTAGAAAACATACATGGAAATACACACTGACAAATACCATGAAAATTTCTGGAATGCCAAATAAAATACTAACTCTTGGGAGAGGGACAGTTCTATTAAAGAAATCATTTTTCATTTTCCGGTCCCATTTTTGCATTACACTTCTCTGTTTCTTTATTCTCCCTATTAATTTCCTCATTACACCTAAGAGATTAACCTTATAATTGTTTTTGAGTTCCTGGCTTGTTTATACTGTTACTAGTTTATGATATCTGCTGCTACCCATCTGGAAGGCCCTGGCTGAAAAGAATGACACAACTTGACTCCAATGACCATGGACTGCTAGAAATGACCAGAAGGAATATGTCCAGGGGAGCCTGGCTGGCTCAGTCAGTAGAGTATGCGAGTCTAGATCTCAGGGTTGCTAAGTCTGAGCCCTACTTTTGATGTAGAGATTACTTCAAAATAAAATCTCTTAAAAAAAGAAAAAGGAGGAAATACATCCATAGACCACAGCACAAGAATATGAAACAAAGAGTTGGGCAAATTAAGAGATGTAACAGGCATCTTGTCCTGGAAACACAGTCCCCACGCATAATAGCAGACAAAGGGGTATGAGCAAAGCCGAAGCATTCTGACGGCATGAGAACAAGAAATGGGGAAGGGGTGTGTGGAAGAGGGCTCTGCCAGTGTGACTTCTAAGAAATGGAGTTAGGATGTGTGATTAAGGAAAAACATATAAAGCCTGTATTTATTTATTTGTCTGTTTGTTTATTTATTTATTTAAGATTTTATTCCTTTCAGAGAGAGTGCAGCACAAGTGGGGAGGAGGGGCAAAGGGCGAGGGAGAAGCAGACTCCCCGCTGAATAAGAAGCTCAACGCAGAGCTCTATCCCAGGACCCCAACATCATGACCTGCAGCAAAGGCAGTTGCTTCACTGACTTAGCCCCCCAGGTGCTCCATAAAGCCTTTAAATGAGCAATGGAGTGGAACCTGAAGTGTAGGTGATTCCAAACTTCGGGCAAGGTGGTAGAGGTGGCAGGGGGAAGCATGGATCAAGAAACCAGGCCGCTTCCAGTAGATATACGAAAATCAAAATTTAAGATGCCATTGGGCACCTGGGTGGCTCAGTCGTTGGGCATCTGCCTTCAGCTCAGGTCGTGATCCTGGAGTTCTAGGATCAAGCCCCGCATCGGGCTCCCTGTCCCTGGGAGACCTGCTTCTCCCTCTCCCACTTCCCCTTCTCTCTAACTGTGTTTCTCTCTGTCAAATAAATAAATCTTTGAAAAAAAAAAAAAGATTTACGATGCCGGATAACATATTCTTCATCCAAACACAGTGGTATCTCTGGTGTGGCCTCAAGTTAGGGGAGTGGCCTGTCTAGATCTCACTAAGTCCCTTCGTTCAGGAAATCAGTACTCCTCAGAGTCTCAGGAATAATGACTCCCATTCCAGTCTGTGACACTCGAAATATCTTTCTGCTTAGAATTTCTTTCTTGTATGTTTCTCCTAATGAATGGTAAGAAATAGTATTCGGATAACTTTCAGCTTAACTAATTTCCTCTCGCTCTGCGTGTGTGTCACAAGTGGGCCATTCCCCTTTACTTCACTATTGCTTTTCCATCAGGGAAAGGGAAGGAATTGTAACCCAATCATCCAGTCTGGCCACAGTTATGTGGACTTTTAATTTATTTTCATTCTATTCACCTCGGGGCTAGCACCAAAGTCCAGTACGTCCTGCATATCACATTCAGTTTACCACCGGGTAGGTATGAGCTTATTACCCTTTGGAGAAAGAGGGCACACACAGTTACTGCAAGAGCAAAGTGTATGGTTTCTTTCTGGGAAAAATAAGGCTCAATTTTTTTAAAGCTCCCTCAGTGAGCTTGAATTTAGTACTGATGATTGTTTTCCTCTCCCAATTAAGCCAATTATAAGTATCCTGAGTCCTTAGCAGTATCTTCAGGGGAGCTTCATGCTCTCTCCATGCACCATGCTTCTTCATTTTTGCTGTCTCATTAAGTCTCATTGGTATAGTCTACTTGGAAATCTTTTTTGTAATTTACAAGATCACGCTTACTGCCAAAAAGAAGGAGAAGGAGGAGGAAGTAGAGGTGGAGGAGGAGGAGGAGGAGAAGAAGAAAAACAGCAATAAAATGCTTTTCTTTTTTTCATGGCCAACAAAATTAAAGTCAATTACAGTAATGAGAGGTAAAATCCAGATTTAATAAAGGCCCTGGGTCGTACCATGTAGCGTGTGGTTCTGAAGAATTGTTTGGTTTCAAAAAGATGACAGATGGGAATAATTTTAGTCATTTCTAGTTTCATATTCTAACACTTGAAGTTGTAGATTGGACCACTGCTTGACAGACTGTAATTTCTGTGTTTATAGTGCAAAATAGTTGCTCTCTCTTCTTCACACTTAGGCAATCTTTTCCCATAAGTGAGTCCATGTACCACACTGACCATCAGTGAATGTTGCCTGCCTCCCAAGGAAATGAGATTGCAGGTCTCATTCACTCTGTTGGCAGAAAAGTGGAGCCAGATTTCTAAAGGAATTGAATGATCCTGCTATTTTGACCATGGCTTTCTCTCTCTCACATCCCCCCCTCCCCCATTCAATCCATTTTGGCAACAAGGCCATTCTCGAAGGAGTAGAGACAACAGAACACTCCAGTGCAGCTCCCCTTCATGTATGAACTTGAGCTTTCCATCTGTGTTTTTGTCTCACCTTGCTCTGTCAGTGGCCCTCTGTGACTGTGCTCCACCTCTCAGCCCCAGCTTACAGAAAAATGGTCCCCAAGTCCTTGGAGGGTGTAATGTAATCACAAAGGGAAAGGACAGAGGAATGTTAAAAGTTGAAAAATCTTAATTCAAAATCTAGTGGAAGCTGAGAGCTCAAGATGCTATAATGAGAAATTAATGAACTGCTATCCAGCAAAGTACAGGATGCACTCACGACAAAGACTAGAACACGAGTAGTAAGGACTCCAAAGTATTCAAGCCTCCTCTTAAGAAATGTAAAGGAAATGACCCACACCAATAAAGGAAACAAGCAACATAAAAACAGAAATAGAACACAGCCACAAATAAAGACTTTATTCTCCAAAGTAGTTAGGCAATTGATACCTAAAATAGTGCAGCAGGTTAGAAGAAAGGAAGCAGAATGAACCTTAAAACAGACTATGATTCAAATTCTGAGTGGAAACATACATTCATTCTCTGAACAAAAATTTAATGAGAAGCTACCATATCTAAGGTGCTGATCTAGGTGCTTGGGGATTTTAACGATTAAGGCTGAAGAGATCCCTACTATTGTAGAGTATGTAATCTAGTGCAGAGAAATAGTGGGGAAAAAAGAAAGACAGAAAGGAAAAAATTCAAATGCTCTAAAAATCCTGAATACTATTAAATACAATGTCAGTAATGTCACAATTAAAACAGAATGGGTAGGGCGCCTGGGTGGCTCAGGTCATGATCCCGGAGTCCCAGGATCAAGCCCCGCATCAGGCTCCCTACTCGGTGGGAAGCCTGCTTGTCCCTCTCTCACTCCCCCTGCTTGTGTTCCCTCTCTAGCTGTGATTCTCTCCACCAATTAAATAAATAAAATCTTTAAAAAAAAAAAAAACAGAATGGGTGATTTCACAGAAAGTAGGTAGCTGGCCTAGAAGGGATGGTCAAAGCTCTGTGAAGACACAGCATTTAATCTAAGGTTTAAATGACAAGAAGGGAACAACCTCATAAACACTGGTATCTGATGCAAAGAATCCAAGACTAGAACAAACACATACTATTTGAAGAATATAAACATAACTACCTCTGAATGTATAGCCAAGGTCATCTAGCACCATCTATTACTCTCTCTTCATGTCTTCATATGCTAGACACTGAGTAGGGTACCATGATAACGACCCTTTGTCAGAGTAGATGTCGTCCTAGAGGACTAGGACGATGCAGTAGCCATGGCTTCTGCTTACTGTGTATACTTCTACTGCCAGTTGCTTTATTCATGCTACCTCATTTTAGCCTCAACTGTTATTTCCCCCAAAGTTGAAAGAGAGAACTTGCCCAAGGTCACATAGCACATGAATCCCACTGCAGAGTTCCAAATATTCCACCACACCAGACTATTCCCATTAAGCCACACTGGAAAAGGGCAAGAGAACATATCAAATGGAGAAAGAAAAATAGTTGTATGATTGGTTGAATTTTTCCCACAGATTTGACTTATTTAATGATTAGGGTACATATTTCAAAATACCACGTTTAATGGCTAAAATCCATTATGTACTTAATTTCTTACCAAAATGACACTAAGCTGGAGAGTTAGTTCTAAGAGGGGAGGGAAAGTTAATTCCATAGATCATTTAATGATTCTTATAATACTTTACTTTGGGTGAAGAATTCTGACAAAGAAATGATAATATTTAGTAAGATAAAATAAAATAAAATGTAGTGTTGGTGCGATTCAGCTATGATACCCATTATGGGAAAGCTGGAATTAATTAATTAATTATATAGTAAATATTATCTTGTACATTGTTTTGCTCTACTTTAGGGACCAGAAATTGAGCAGAAAAAGCCTCAGAGACCTCCACCCAATGCATCTCCTTATCTGCTCTTCTCCTATGCTGCAGCAGTGGTGTGGGAGGGGGGTGCCTTGGGCTTCTGCTTTCTCACACAGCTATGTGGAGTCACCAAGATGGCTGCCACTCTGGGGGCAGGTCTAGGAGTACGGTACCATCAGGAGCGCAGAGAAGGACTGTTGGGGAAGGAGAAGAGTTCTGTATCTCTTCTGAATTGGCAAATGTTTATTTTCCAGTGTATGGTAAGAATGGGGCCCTGTTGATGGTGACATTTTTATTTTTCACTATATGTTTTATGGCACTGTGCCATAGTGTAGAGAATCCTTTAAAACGACTTTTTAATACAGGTGAACACCTAACTGAATTAGGATAACTTATTTCTACGTAAATTACATGCTTTTTAGAAACATGGGAGTTAAGGTGGATTACCTCACAAACAGCCTCCATTTCCTCTATTTTTTTCACATGGATCTCCCAGTTATGGAAATGGTTGAAAGTGAGAAGAACTTTCTAGATAAGGTTGCATACATGCATCTCATATAGATCGTGTTCATCTTGCTCACAGTCGGGATGAAACTGTTGTGAAAGCCTTCCCTGAGCATAGCAGATAACGTGTCAGAACAAAAAAAACATAGGAAATTTGCCCCTATCATCGAGGAAATGATAGTGCAATGGCATAATATTAGCTCAGAGAAGATTGGCTTGTTTTGTTTTGATTCCTAGGGAAATGTAAGCAATTGGATAACATTGACACTGCTAGACACCAGAGGTCAAACTCAGGGCCTCCAAAGAGACACTGTCTAGAGCAGTGCTTCCCAGTGTCACTAGTGGACTAAAGATGGGCAGGAAAGCAAGAAGGAATGGAAGGGAGAAAGGGAAAAGGAACCGAGAAAAATACAGACAGGGAAGAAAAAGCGTAGGAGAAACAAGAAATCAAGAGAATGAAAGTCAAAGTCAAGTATGATAAAGAACCTCCTACATCTGTAAATAAAGGACCCCAGCCCCATCAGCCAGGGCCACAGCCTAGGACTTCTGAGGTGGACAGAGCTCTATGGAACTCTTGAGACTGCCGCACAATCAGATGTCTTTTTTATTTCTCCCAAACAACTGACCATTTCTCACGAATATAAGAATAACCAGCTTTCCAAACTGGTATGTGCTTCATGGGTGGTTTCCCTTAACTTTTCCTCAAACATGCCTATTATATTATCCATAAACAAGCTAAAAATACATGGAAATCCCAAAGGAGCTGAAGGCAGAAATCTCTGCAAGGCCCTGAGGAAAGTGGCCAACTTTTTGATGTTCTAGTTCTTAACAGTGATGAAGCTAGCTTAGTATGATTTCAAGGTACTCTGCAGAGTCTCTCCCCTACCTCCATTCCCTCCTTGAGCAAATATTTGTTCACTGAGGCCTGAAATTGATTTTTCAGGGGCCAGAGTTTTTCATCGCATAATCAGAAATGATTTTAAATGCGTGTTCACTCTCTTGGGAAAAGTAAAACATTGACTTGAAGTTATCATTTGCAAGCTGGTTGGTCCCTTTCCTGAGAGCAGGGAAGAGAGCCCACCTGATGTCAGAGGACTGGTACTCCACTCTGAGGACACCTGGTCAAAGCAGGGAAGCTAGAGCTAAAGATCTCCAGGTGGCCACTGGCCAGGGTTGTGGAGCACTCCTCTGCTGCCTCATTAATGTAGCTCAGAAAATATGCATGAACTGACCTTAATTTTTCCAGCCTCCTTTTCACTAGCAACCCCCACCTCACCTGCCCCCCTATGCCTTGCTGTGCCAGTCTCCAGGCATCATGAACAACTTGTAGTTACCTGAATGTGCACCTTTTTTTCAGTCGCTCCTTTTACCTGGAACATATTACCCATTTCACATCCATCTCTTGCATCTGGCCTAGTTTCGGGGTCAGAACTGAGATGAAACTTCCTACAAGAAGCTTTTTCTGGCCCACCAACCCTGGGCTGATACACATCCCCAGTAAGGCCCCCAAGGATTCCCATGGCACAAACTTTAGCACCTTTTACACTGAGGGGTAGTTGTCTGGTTTCTTGTCTGTTGTCCTCTCTAGATGTGATCTCCTTGAGTGTGTTCACCTCTGTATTATTGGAATTTAGCATAGTGCCAAAGCAGAATAAAGTTTCAATTAATAATTCCTGAACAAATGAATGAACTGCTTTCATTCTACATCTGTCATCAAAAGAGGAGTGTAATTGGTGGAAAAGCTTGTCCTGAGATGTGAGACTAAACTCATACCTGTATTTCCCCTCTTACCGAAAAACCATTGAAATAACAGAAGAATATATGATGGGGAAAAAAATCCATATTACTTCTTAGATTTGTCACGGTAGAGTAACTACTGCCTGAAACAACACCAAATCTTGACAGACTAGAACAATAAGAGTTTGTTATTTATTCACATCACAGTCCAATGCCAGAGATGAGATGGGTGAGCAGTGTTGCTTTTTCCAATATCCACATCTATTCAAAGGTCAGGAGGAGAAAAGAAAGCAAGGAGAATCACATGGGAGGATTTTTTTTCCAGTGTTCCAAGATTCATTGCCTATTCCCCACACCCAGTGCTCCATGCAATAGGTGCCCCCAGTACCCACCACCAGGCTCTCCCATCCCCCCACCCTTCCCTCCAAGTCCCTTAGTTTGTTTCTATGTCCAAAGTCTCTCATGTTTCATTTCTCTCCCTGAATTACCCTACTTCCCATTTACTTTCCTTCTCCTACTGTCTTCTATATTACCCCTTATACACCACAAGTAAGTGAAACCATGTGATACTTGACTTTCTCTATTTGGCTTATTTCACTCAGCATAATCTCTTCCAATCCAGTCCATGTTGCTACAAAAGTTGGATATATATACTTTCTGATGGAGGGGTAGTATTCCATTGTATATATGTACCACATCTTCTTTATCCATTCATCTGTTGATGGGCACCTTGGCTCTTTCCACAGTTTGGCAATTGTGGCCATTGCTGCGATGAACATTGGGTACATATGGCCCTTCTTTTCACTACATCTGTATCTTTGGGGTAAATGCCCAGTAGTGCAATTGCAGGGTCATAGGGTAGTTCTATTTTTAATTTTTTAAGGAATCTCCACACTGTTTTCCAAAGCAGCTGCACCAACTTGTATTCCCACCAACAGTGTAAGAGAGTTCCCCTTTCTCCGCAGCCACTCCAACACTTGTTTCCTGACTTGTTAATTTTGGCCATTCTGACTGGTGTAAGGTGGTATCTCTGTGGTTTTGATTTGAATTTCCCTGATAGCTACTGATGATGAACATTTTTTCATATGTCTGTTAGCCGTTTGTATATCTTCTATGGAGAAGATAAACAAATGGCTTGCCTCTTCATGTCTCTTGCCCATTTTTTGATGTGTTCATCTTCTTTTTGGATGTTGAGTTTGAGTAGTTCTTTATAGATCTTGGATATCAGCCCTTTGTCTATAGTGTCATTTGCAAATATCCTCTCCCATTCTGTGGGTTGTTTCTTTGTTTTGTTGATTGTTTCCTTTGCTGTACAGAAGCTTTTTATTTTGATGAAGTCCCAGAAGTTCATTTTCGCTTTTGTCTTCTTTGCCTTTGGAGACGTGTCTTGAAAGAAGTTGCTGTGGCCGATGTCAAAGAGGTTACTGCCTATGTTCTTTTCCAGGATTTTGATGGATTCCTGCCTCAAGTTGAGGTCCTTCATCCATTTCGAGTTTGCCTTTGTGTGTGGTGTAAGAGAATGGTCTGGTTTCATTTTTCTATACATAGCTGTCCAATTTTCCCAGCACCATTTATTGAAGAAACTGTCTTTTTTCCACTGGATATTTTTTCCTGCTTTGTCAAAGATGATTTGCCCATAGATTTGTGGGTCCATATCTAGACTCTCTACTCTGTTCCATTGGTCTGTTTCTCTGTTTTTGTGCCAGTACCATGCTATCTTGTGATCACAGCTTTGTAATAAAGCCTGAAGTCAGGTAACGAGATGCCCCCAGCTTTGTTTTTCTTCTTCAGCAATTCCTTAGCGATTCGGGGTCTTTTTTGGTTCCATATAAATTTTAGGATTGTTTGTTCCAACGCTTTGAAGAATGTTGGTGGAATTTTGATCAGAATGGCATTGAAATTATAGATTGCTCTGGGCAGTATAGACATGTTGACAATGTTTATTCTTCCCATCCATGAGCATGGAATGGTCTTCCATCTTTTTGTGTCTTCTTCAATTTCTTTCGTGAGTGTTCTGTAGTTCCTCAAGTACAGATCCTTGACTTCTTTGGTTAGGTTTATTCCTAAGTATCTTACAGTTTTTGGTGCTATAGTAAACGGAATCGATTCGCTGATTTCCCTTTCTATATTTTCATTGTTAGTGTATAAGAATGCAACTGATTTCTGTGCATTGATTTTGTATCCTGCCACATTACTGAATTGTTGTATGAGTTTTAGTAGTTTGGGGGTAGAGTCTTTTGGGTTTTCCACATACAATATCATGTCATCTGCAAAGAGAGAGAGTTTGACTACTTCTTTGCCAAACTTGATACCTTTTATTTCTTTCTGTTGTCTGATTGCTGTTGCTAGGACTTCTAACACTATGTTGAACAGTAGTGGTGAGAGTGGGCAATCCTTGTCTTGTTCCTGATCTCAGAGAAAGGCTGTTAGTTTTTTCCCGTTGAGAATGATATTCGCTGTGGGTTTTTCGTAGATAGATTTTTTCAGGTTGAGAAATGTTCCCTTTATCCCTATACTCTGAAGAGTTTTGATCAGGAATGGATGTTGTATTTTGTCAAATGCTTTTTGTGCATCAATTGAGAGTACCATGTGGTTCTTCTCTCTTCTCTTACTGATTTTTTCTGTCGCATTGATTGATTTGTGAGTGTTGAACCACCCTTGCATCCCTGGGATAAAACCCACCTGGTCATGGAGGATAATCTTTTTAATGTATTGTTGGATCCTGTTGGCAACATGGGAGGATTTTTAGGAGCCAATTCCAAAGAGGCATGCATCACTCCTACTTACAATCTATTGGCCATAGCTCTGTCCCGTGGCCCCTCCTAATTTTAAGAGGAAAAGAAAACAGAGATCGGCAAACACAGCACAGTCTTCCATGCCACTGAAAAACAAGGAAGGATGCCCTCCACAAACTAGAAATTTGGGAGAATTTCACAAAGCTACATAACTATTGGGAACGGTTTAGTGGATATAAATGAACAAGAGAAACCATAGCTGATAGGACACTCAAAAAGAAACAAAAGAAATTCAAGCAGGAGAAAATGACTGCAAAAATAAAATCACTGCAGAAATACTTTGAAGTTGGAATCAACAAATGCAAATCACAGGAAGGATTTCTGGAACTGTTGTCAGGGAAATTAAGGTTTGAAATTGCATTCAGAAAAAGCTGGGCTGCCCAACACTGAGCAACAGAGACCATCACTGCTCGCCCCAGGAGGACATCTGGTGGGACTGTGCAGATGGGGCAGCAAAGCAGAGCAGAGTGTGAAATAACTCTGTGCCCCCATAAAGCCACTGTAGAAGAAAAAGAAAGTGAGTACATTACTCTTATTTTTCCCAGGCTAAGGAGTTTTAAACAGGAAACTCTGAAAAAACAGGGGGCCCAAAAAAAACAGGCCAAGTGCTCAGGTAACTTGTCACTGGAGATGAGAAACACCCAGAAGACAAGCCTGAAACACATACTTTGCAGCCATACATCCTGTCCCTTCTCCATAATAACCGGAAGGAGGACACTATAATCAGAATGATAGGCAAACAGAGAGCCTCAAAGGTAAATCTGGATAGACATCCAGGGATGACAAATTTAAAAATAATAAGAATAATAAAGCAAACATGCCAGAAAGGGGATGACAAATACAACAAACAACTCATACCTGAAGAACAAATTTTAAAGTGGGAACAGATGAAGAATTTAACATATATGTAGTTGATATTCTCAGAGACTTATGAGTCTGTCATAAGGATAAAACAATAATAGTCTGGAACAAAAAGGAAGCAGCCAGATTTGATGGGGATAAAAATATTATCGATCAAATAAAAACTAAATAGATGGGTTAATTGGTGTTAGGAGACAACTCTTCAATCTCTTGCATTTCTGTACATCTTATACAGTGAGGCACTGACTGCCCTTTGTTTTATATATCTTTTCAAGGATATTTACTTAGTAAATGCCTTGGAAAATAGAGATAGTGTCTCTCTCTAGAACAGGGCATACTAAAAATAAATAGATAGATAGAGAGATAGATAGAGAGATAGATAAAAATTTTAAAAAATAAAAAAAAAAGAACAGGGCATACTGACTATTAAAGTATAATGAAAATGCTTCCCTCTGGGGCAAAGGGAATATAATAGCCAGGATCCCTAAGCTTGGGGTTCCTCTCCTGTCACATAGCCCCATGTTCCACTAGTAGTGATCTAGCCCTTTCTGTGTCTCCCTGTGGGAATTAGGACTCAAGAAACCAACACAAATGCTTATGGTCTGGCCACTGCAATTCTGTGAGTAATGAACTGTTTTTGTATCTGACTTAGAAGTCTCAAGTTTTCCAGGATCCATGAAACTGTGGCAGGTTAATTCACAGATAGAGTAAAATCTCAGACCCTTCACAGGTCTTAACAATTATTATAATGAATATACTGAAACCCTAAAATAGTGAACTGCAAGATCAAGTCAAGGTATTCTCCCAGAATTCAGCCCCCAAAATGCAGAGTGTTAGGACAGTTAAGAAACATATTGGACAGGGGATGCCTGGTTGGATCAGTTACTAGGCATCTGCCTTCGGCTAGGGTCATGATCCTGGGGTCCTGATGAGTCCAGCCTCCAACTCCTTGCTCAGCAGGGAGCAGGGAGCCTGCTTCTCCCTGTGCCTGCCGCTCCCCCTGCTTATGCTCTCCCTCTCTCTCTCTTTCTCCCTCTCCCTCTCTGGCAAATAAATAAATAATAAAATATTAAAAAAAAAAAAAAAAGGAAAAGAAACATACAGGATGGTTCCACTCTGATAAGAGGAATTCTGAAAGAATGGAAATAATAGAGAAGTAGATAATCAAGAAAAATAGAAGACATTTTCCTAAACCTAACTTAAATTGAAAATGCTCTAACATTTCAGTGAATCACTCCAAAGAGTACTTAGTAATCACTGAGGGAGAAGGATGGATCCTTTTTTCCCATTGGAATGAAAGCTTCAGGCAGAAACTAAACAATCAATAATACCTAACTAACAATAACGGGACAAACTGACTCATGAGCTTTCCAATACGCCGCACTAAGAAGGATACGATATCACTTCTATAATACGCTTGCCAAAAAATGTTTACCCTGCACCTAGACATGCAGAAACAAGAAGAAAATCCAAACTGAAAGACTCTCTACAAAACAACTAGCCTGAACTCTTCATTCAAAAATATTAATGACGCAAAAAACAAAAAGACAAAGGTGATGTTGTACATAAAAGGAGAAGAAAGAAAAAGGAAAACCAAATACAGGGCACAATCCTTAACTGGAGCCTTTGATTTTAAAAAAGCTAGAAAAAACATTGTTGAAACAATTGGGGAAATGTGAATATAGTCCACATATTAAATAATAGTATTGTATCAAATTGCATTGAATATTTAATCCAAGTTAAATATTTTTTTGGTGTGATCATTGTTTTGAGCTTATGGAGGAAAAATCACTCGTTCTTTGGGAGATACATGCTGAAGTATTTAGAATAAAGTGCCATTAAGGTCTGCAACTTACTCTTTTTTTTTAAAGATATTATTTATTTATTTGACAGAGAGAAACACAGCGAGAGAGGGAACACAGCAGGGGGAGAGAGAGAGGGAGAAGCAGGCCTCCCACCGAGCAGGGAGCCCGATGCAGGGCTCAATCCAGAGACTCTGGGATCATGACCTGAGCCATCAATGACTGAGCCACCCAGGTGGCCCTGCAACTTACTTGTAAATGGGTCATAAAAATTATATTTATATATATCTCTATATAAAAATTACATATAATCTATATATATGAAACCAATATACATACACATACATATAGAGAGATACAGAGAGAAATAAAAATTAAAAAATACAGCTAAATGTTAACAGTTGGTGAAACCAGAATATCTGGATGTCGTATTATTGCAAGTTTGCAGGAGCTTTGCAAATTCCCAGAATAAAAAAGGGGAGATGTCCAAATGCCAATCAAATGCCAACAAAGATTAACAGAAAGAGAAGCTACACTTACACATATTTAGGAGCCATCTCATAAATCAAAAATTTAAAGAAAATACCTACAAGTTTTTCAGAGAGCCATAAGCAGGCTCCATACAAATCACTCTGGAAATGGACATGAGATAAGGACATTGTCTCTTCCAAGGTTTGAGAGAAACTTCCTTTAAAGATAGATTTCTACATCCAGCCAATTAAAATTTAAGTGTGAGCATAAAGAAAGAGACAGAAAGAGAGAGAGAAGAAAAAGTATTTTCAGTTACTTAAAGAGTTAAAAAAAAAGTTGCATTCCACAGACAGGCTCTGAAATAATTAGTCGAGTATATACTGCAACAAAATGAAAACTGAATCCAAGAAAGCTAAAGATGTGGAATCCAAGAGATGGTACATTAAGAAATCAGGAGCCATGAATACACAGCATTAGAGATATGAAAGAGTTATTAAAAAAAGCATATTCAAATTAATATACTATTAAAAAGGTATTTGGGTGCCTGGATGGCTCAGTCGATTGAGCGTCTGCCTTCGGCTCTGGTTGCGGTCCCAGGATCCTGGGATCGAGCCCCGTGAAGGGCTCCCTGCTCACTGGGGAGCATGCTTCTCCTTCTCCCTCTGCCCACTCCCCCTGCTTGTGCACAAGCTCTCTCTCTCTCTCAAATAAAAAAAACTATTAAATAAATAAGTATTAAAATGCATTTAATTTGTTAACATATATGTAAGATAATTTCTAAAGGAGACAAGTATCATGAAGGCAATAAACAGACTCTGTACTGGGAAGGGAGCCCCACATGAAGTCAGTGCTCTGAATACATGAAAGCAATTATTATCTACGTGCAGCGTGCACTTGACCCCACAAATACTCTGGAATTGAAAACCCCTTAAATTCGCACTGATCCCCCTTCTGTCTTTTTAAGATGTTTCAGCCAAAGAAGAAACAATATGACCAATATTCTACAGAGATTGTGTGAGTTGAAAGAAAGCACTAAACTGCAAATCCAAAATCCAAGGTTTTTATTTTTGTTCATCCACATTAGCAGAGTTAGAACTAGTCACTGAAAAATGAGGAGAAGGAGATGATTTGGCATTACAAGCTCCAGGTGTGTCTCAGGAATATATGAACCATTATTTTACTTTGAAAAGGTTACAGAATTATCTTTGTCTTATAGTCAGTAGTAGAAGCATCACGGGTTGTGCGGTGAACACACTGATTGTGGACTGAATTCCATTTGTGCCTTTTTGTCTAAAAAAGTACACACACACACACACACACACACACACACACACACACACACGGGAGGTAAAGCGAGACTCCGAGAAAGAGCATCACATTACCTTGTGTCCTCCTCTTGTCTTCATTTGAATGAAAGCTCTGAGCACAGGACAGGGGCAATGGTGGCACCAAGCCAAGTAAAGCCAATAAGCCGAGAACTGGGTCTGTGTGTGTATCTTCCTCCTCTCCCCTTTGCTGCCCAAACCATACTGTGTTCCCCAAGGCATTTCTGCTCCATAGGAGGATCACAGCAGCTATGTGTGCTTTCAGATGGTCCAACCCTTCAGAATTTTGAGCAGCAGATGGCTCCATTTAAGGACCCCCCCACACCCTCCCCCACCCCCTGCCTTTTGCTTCTCTCTCAGATCTTAGCCAGCCCTGCAGAACTGCATCCTAAGGCTGGCCCAGCTCCACGGGGGTGGGAGGGTGGGGGTGAGGGGGTGGCAGATGGACTGTATTTCTTGCACTCTCCCAGCAAGCGCAATGCAATTGCTTTTAAGAGGTCAGTGCCCTCCAACTGTGAAATGGTAATATGCTAAATTACGTGCCTAATTAAATTTCACCCCAATAACATGCCATAAAATTGGAAATGCAGTTCCATCACTCAGTATCAATAAGCATAAAGCACACACAAAAGAATCAAAAGTTCTGACCAGTAAACTTGTGTTTGTGTTTTGGCTAAATATTCAGAGGCCCATTTTTACTATAGGTTGATGAATGGCATACAGTTAATTACCACTTAATGGCTTGTCTCTTTTTCCTTGTGTTGCTGCCACATAGGTTAGAAATGACCAGTGACAGTCTTGCTAGTCTCCTTCAGTCAGGAATCCAAGGGAAAATCTTCCTATTAGATTTTACCATCCTGCTCACAAATGTGTTTGTTTTATTGTTTTGTTTATATTGAGTTTTTAAAAAAGATTTTATTTATTTATTTGAAAGAAGAGAGAGAGAGTGTAAGTGGCCAGGAGCAGCAGAGGGAGCAGGAGAAGCTCATTCTCCACTGAGCAGGGAGCTCGATGCAGGGGTGGATCCCAGGACTCTGAGATCCTGACCAGAGCTGAAGGCAGACAATCTGACCAACTGAGCCACCCAGGCACCCCTATATTGTTTGTTTGTTTGTTTGTTTGTTTGTTTGTTTGTTTAACCATGCAAAACACACATCAGGATTAGGGAAACTGAGCTAAGAGGTAACCTGGGGTAGCTGGTATCTCATGAATATTCAATGATATGGGCTATAACAAATTCTTAACAACTCATCTCCAGCGGCAGCAGCTACATACTACAGATAACACTGGATAAAAGAGTAAAAGAAACAATCTAGCATTAAGCCCAGTATCTGATACTTGGCTAACACGCAGGAAATATTTGTAAGTGAATAAATGAATGAAAGAATGAATGAACAACTGATAAAACACAGTTCTCTGGCTTCTTGAGTCATTCCCAGGATATCAGGACACAGCCTTCCTTGCAGATGGCAATGTTCAAGGCCGAAAAAAAGATGTTAACAGAGGATATCTGGGCCATAGACTATAACTCCCATTTAATTACATATGAATTTATTGCTGAACCAAGGTAGAGATTTGTTTCTAGAAAGTATTCATTTTTTCACTTGAGATTAGTATTGGTAAATACAAGTCTTAGTGGATCGGCAGTGCATTGCTGTGGATGGCTACCCAGTAAGTCCATGGCACCTTAGCTGATGGCACTTTATGATCTCAGTGGAGCAAGTCTGGATCTTGAGGCTGAACTATTTCCTCATGGAAGCATAAACTGAAAGAGGTTGGAAAGTCAAGGAAATGGAAGGCAAGTTCACAATCTCTCCTGTTTCCTACATACTAAGATACTACTACTTTCCACATACTGGGTCCCAAAATGTGTATTTGTTTAAGGGATATGAATCCAAGACAGCCAATGTTGGAGTCAGAGAGAAGGGGAGAAGCTCCCATTCTTCCTACTGGGTATCCCTGCTCCTGGCCATCTTAGTTGCCCCTGAATCCATGAACTGCAAAACAACTTGATTCCACAGGCTGAAATCCCCCTCCCAAGCTGACCTGATCTGCCTCACTAAGAATGGATTATAGAACCCCGTACTCCATCAAAGACCGAGCCCTTATTTTGCCTTGATCTTGTTGCACTGACCTCAAAATCTTTCCCAGAATGTTGTGAAATATGCTACACAACACACACACACACACACACACACACACACACACACACACACAGTACTTATATAGCTAGAGATAGAGATATCTATATTCATCTTATTCAGAAACAACTGAATCAGTATTGTATTCAGTAGTCAAAAAGTTATTAGGGTTAATGGAGCCTGTAACTCAAAGTACAGATGATCCTTACAATGATGTCTTGGCTATAGAACTTGAATTTCTGATTTCTCTTCCTTTTCGCTCTACCAACATCTCTCCCTCCAACTGCCCCCAACTTAGGAAAGGAGCCTGGCGGGGGAACCAAGAGTTTGGATTGCAAAATCGAGGACAGTTCTGAAACACCTGCTCTAGAAGACTCCTCATCTTCCCCTGTAGAGATTCAGCAACATTCCTGGCAGGTTTCCACAGACATTGAGAACACTGAAAGGTAAGTGGGGAGTCACCCTCAATAGATTGCCAGTATTCCTCCAGGGAATACTCTTAGGGGCTATAGAAGTCGAGATTTTTCTCTTTCAGATTCAGATTTCAGAAATCTCAGAAAATTGAGGTAACAGAAGGTAAGGAGTCCAAACCCTGCAGTAGAATGGCAGCAGGATTTCCAGTAGTCACAGGTTCCCATGCCTCTTTTTCTCCCACTCTACCACACTGTGTCTCCATGGAAATGAAACCAGTGTGCTTCCTTGGGAAGGGAGAAAGTTGAATCTGTACACCATCACAACTCACCCACTGGGTAGGGACCAAAATTTCCATTTGCTAAAGGAGAAGAATCCAAAATCATGTCAAGATGGCAACAGTAGATTCTTGCATTTCAGGTATATGGAATGGCCTGCTGAGCTCTCAGTCAGGGGCTAAGCAGTCTGTCCAGGTGACAGCTTTTCATAGAGCTCCCTTCTCTTGCTTTCCCAGAATGTAGCTGATGACCCCTTAGTGGTCAAAGCAAGTTAGTGCATTTGTCTTAACAAGCAATAGCTCACTTCAGAAGAAGAGATTCTACAGTGATTCAATTTCATTTGGGGAAAGAAAGCAATAATAATATAACAATACATGCCACGGCTCATCTAGATGCTAAAAATGTCATTCTGTGAGGCAGGAGGATGAGGCCCTTGTTTATTGGCCTTTACAGTGATATCATGTCCTTTGCTACTAATGTCCCTAGAGCTGACACAAAGCAGTTGAATGAATACCGGGGCAATACCACTGAGTGCTTTGTGTGGAGTTGAATCACTGACAAGATAATGAACATTTTATTTTTTTATTTTTAGAAATATAACACACAATGGCATTTATAGCCATTGTGGTTCTACTTTCATATTGTAATATAATTCTAAAGCTAATTACTGAATTTCTGTGTTTATAGAAAATTGAAACATGTGGCAATTATGTGCTATTAATAAAACTTAGATTTTGTATAAGCTTGGAAACCTAACAATTCAAACAATAAAGCTGTTTGGCATGGTCTGATACAGCTATAGACAAATGGTGAGGGAATGATTTATCTTAATTTATGAAATAGAAAATGCTTTGCTCTATACCCAGGAAGAACTATCTGCCAGAGTGCCATGATCAGGGCATGAGCCATCCACAAAGATATTTTCCCTTTCAGACACCTTGCACAGCAACTATATCTAAGCTTTCTGAGCTTGTAAGAAAACAAGCTATGGCTGGCAATAAAAATGAGAGACAGTGCAGTTGAGTTCAAGATTGTGGCTTAAGATGGAACTCACTCCTTCCCATGGAACCAACAGATATACAACAATAATTTCCTCCGAAAAAAAACAGCAAATTGGATGAACAGAGCCTCCACAATGAAGAACAAAAAGGACAGTACTGAGATGGGCAGGAGAAGCAAAGACCTGCCTTGGCAAAAAAGACTCCACCATAAGTGTTGTGATCCACAACGAGGAAGGGTCTCAAAAGTACAGAATTTTTTCCTAAGAAGTCAGGGGTCTGTGCTGCACATCAGGCTTCCCACCCTTATATCCTGCAGGAGAGATATGAGACTCCCTAAATGCCAGACTTTGAAAGCCAATGAGGATTATATCCGGGATAATTACAAAACTGGAGGGAATGAGAACCCTCTCCTAAGGGCTCTGGCACAGCTTCACTTGCCCTGTGACCCAGCACAAAAACATGAATTTGAAAAGTGCCTGGATCATTTGTGAAGGAAACTAACTTACTAATCTCAAAGCACTTGCCAGAGAGGCAGGAAAAGGTTGGGACCTTATCCAAAACAGAGACAATGGCAGCCACTATTTATGTGACCTCTTCCTACTTTGCTAAGTTTGGTGTTGGTGGCACCATTTTGGAACTACCCTCTAACCTATTAGAGCTGCTGGGCATGCCCAGGTGAGAATCCCACAGATCACTAGAGCAAAATCACATGTTACAGCCAGACCGATGGCCAGTCCCACCCACCACCATACCACAGATACAACCGTAGCCACAGCAGATGGGTGTGTGCAGCCCACATAGAGGACAATCCTTAAGCGTCTAGTTCTGGTGGTCAGAGGGGATTGCATATCTGGGCTCCACACGACCTCTCCTGCCCAAACACATTCTTCCAAGATTGGAAGAGGTAGTGAATTTGACTAAGACATACAAACAAACACAGAGAATAAGACAAAACGTTTCAACAAAAGATTATGTTTCAAACTCCAAAAAAAGATAAAACAAGATAAAAAAAATTAATGAAACAGATACAAGCAGCCTACTGATAGGGAGTTTAAATTAATGGCCATATAGATGTTCGGTGAGCTCTGGAGAAGAAGGGATGAACATGGGAATCCTCAACAAAGAGACAATAAACATAAGAATGTTCCAAACAGGGGCACCTGGGTGGCTCAGTTGGTCAAGCGACTGCCTTCAGCTCAGGTCATGATCCCAGAGACCCAGGATCAAGCCTCACATCGGGCTCCCTGCTCGGCAGGAAGCCTGCTTCTCCCTCTCTCACTCCCCCTGCTTGTGTTCCCTCTCTGGCTGTGTTTCTCGCTGTCAAATAAATAAATAAAATCTTTAAAAAAAAAAGAATGTTCCAAACAGTAGTTATAGAGTTCAAGAATACAATAACTGAACTGAAAAATATACTAAAGCGATTCAAGAGCAGAATCTGCATGAAGCCAAAAATCTGATCCGCAAGTGAGAAGAGAAAGCAATAGAAATCGCCTGGGCAGAAGAGCAAAGAGAAAAAAGAATTGTAAAAAATGAAGATAATTTAAGGGACCTCTGAGACATCAAGTGGAATAATGTTTATATTATAGAATTTCCAGAAAGGGAAGAGGGAGAAAAAAGGCCAAAAACTTATTTGAACAAATAATAGTTGAAAACTTTTCTAATCTGGGGAAGGAATCAAGTTTAAGAAACACAGAGAATCCTGAACATAATGAACCCAAAGAGAGCCACAAAAAGTTACATTATAATTAAAATGGTGATGTTAATAATAATTAAATGGTAAAAGTTAAAGAGAATCTTAAAAGCAGCAAAAGAAACCTCACAAGTTCACCAGCAGATTTTCTGCAACAAAAAACTTGCAAGGCAGGGGCACCTGGATGGCTCAGAGTCGACTGGCTCAGTCGACTGCCTTCAGCTCAGGTCATGATCCCAGAGACCCAGGATCGAGCCCCACATCGGGCTCCCTGCTCGGCGGGAAGCCTGCTTCTCCCTCTCTCAGTCCCTCTGCTTGTGTTCCCTCTCTAGCTGTGTTTCTCTCTGTCAAATAAATAAAATCTTAAAAAAAAAAAAAAAAGAAAAGAAAACTTGCAAGGCAGAAGAAAGTGGTATAACATCTTCAAAGTGCTAAAAGCAAAAAAATTCACCAAGAATTCTCAGCAAGTTATCATTTAAAACTGAGGAAGAGGGGCCCCTGGGTGGTTCAGTCAGTTGACTGTTCAACTCTTGATCTCAGCTCAGGCCCCTTGATCTCGGGGTCATGGCTTCAGGCCCCACATTGGGCTCTGCATCCAGTGTGGAGCCTACTTTAAAAAAAAAAATGAGGGAGAGATTAAGAGGTCTCCAGATAAGGAAAAACTATAAAGGAGCTCATCACCACTATCCCAACATCACAATAAATGTTAAAGAGACTTCTCTAAACTGAAAAGAAATGGCACTAATTAGTAACAAGGAAAGGTACATGAAATCCTCCTGGAAAAGGTAAACATTTAGTAAAAGTAGTGAACCAGTCACTTATAAAACAACTATGAAGGTAAAAGACAAAAATAGTACAATTAACTGAAACTCAAGAATTAAAGAATGCATAAAATTAAAAGATATAAAATGTGACATCAAAAACATAAAATGGCAGGGGGTAGAAAAAATGTAAAGTTTTGGAATGTTCTATTAACTCAAAACAGGCCATTAGAAACACAGGAACTTACATGTGAACTTTATGGCAAGCCATAAACTAAAAACTTACCATAAAAACACAAAGGAAAATGAGAAGAGAATCTAAACAAAACACTAAAGAAAATTATCAAACCACAAGAGAGAAAAAAGGAAGGAACAGAGATTAACTACAAAAACAGCCAGAAAACAATCAACAAAATGGCAGTAAGTACCTACCTATAATAGTTACTTTAAACATAAATGGACTAAACTCTCCCATCAAAAGACACAGAGTGGCTGAAGGGATAACTAAAAATAAGACCCATCTGTATGCTACCTACAAGAGATTCACTTCAGGAGACACACAGACTGAATGCAAAGGGATAAACATAGATATTTAATGCAAAGGTAAATGAATAGAAAGCTGGTATAGGAATATTCATAGCAGACAAAGTAGACTTTTGAAAAAAGATGGTGATAATAGACAAAGGAGGGCAGTACATAATGTAAAGGGATCAATCCAACAAAAAGACTTAACACTTTTAAATATATATGCATCCAACAGGAGCACCAATATATATAAAACCAAGATAATGGACCTAAAGGGAGAGACTGACAGCAAGACACTGATAGTAGAGGTCTTGAACATCCCACTTACATCAATGGATAGGTCATGCAAATCCAAAATTAATAACAAAACATTGGCCTTAAATGACATTTAGACCAGATGCACATAATAGCTATATACAGACATTCCATCCAAAAGCAACAGAATACACACTCTTTTCAAGTATACATGGAACATTCTCCAAGACAGATCACAGGTTAGACCACAAAACAAGTCTCAGGTAGATTCAGGAAGACTGAAATCTTATCAAGTATCTTTCGAGACTACAGGGGCATGAAACTAGAACTCAGTTAGAAAAAGAAATCTGGAAAAAATACAAAACTGTGGAGATAAAACATGCAACTAAACAACCAATGGAGTCATCAAAGAGTCAATGAAGAAATTTTAAAAAAATCTAGAGACTAATGAAAACAGAATTATGATATATCAAAATCTGTGGCATGTAGCAAAAGTGACTTAAGAGGAAAATCATAGCAAACTTATCTCCATAAGTGAGAAAGATCTCAAATAATCAATCTAACTTTACGCCTATAGGAGCTAGGGGGGGAAAAAAAGCCCAAATGTAGTAGAAAGAAGAAATAATAAATACAGAGCAGAAAGAAATGAAGTAGAGACCTAAAAAAAAACATAGAAAAGATCAATGAAACTAACAGCTGGTTCTTTGAAAAGATAAATGAAACTGAAAAACCTTTAAACTAACCAAGAAAATCGAGAGAAGTTTTTTTTTTTTAAGATTTTATTTATTTCTGTGACAGAGAGAAACACAGCTAGAGAGGGAACACAAGCAGGGGGAGTGGGAGAGAGAGAGGCAGGCTTCCTGCCGAGTAGGGAGCCCGACTCAGGGCTCGATTCCAGGACTCCAGGATCATGACCTGAGCGGAAGACATACACTTAATAACTGAGCCACCCAGGCACCCCAAGAGAGAAGTTTCTAAGAAATAAAATCAGTGGGGTGCCTGGGTGGCTCAGTTGGTTAAGCGACTGCCTTCAGCTCAGGTCATGATCCTGGAGACCAGGGATCGAGTCCCACATCGGGCTTCCTGCTCGGCGGGAAGCCTGCTTCTCCCTCTCTTACTCCCCTTGCTTGTGTTCCCTCTCTGGCTGTGTTTCTCTCTGTCAAATAAATAAAAAATCTTTAAAAAAAAAAAAAAAGGAAATAAAATCAGAAATGAAAAAGCAGAATTTACAACTGACATCACAGAAATACAAAGGACCACAAAAACAACTACAGATACTTATATGCTAACAAAGTGGACAATCTGGAAGAAATGGATAAATTCATATAAACATACACTCCTCCAAGACTGAATCATGAAGAAATAGAAATCTGAACAGACCAATTACTGGTAAGGAGACTGAATGAATAAGCAAAAACTTCCCAACAAACGCGAGTTCATGACCAGACAGCTTCACAGGTGAATTCCACTAAACATTTAAAGATTTAATGCCTTTCCTTCTCAAAGTCTTCCAAAACACTGAAGAGGAAGAAACACTCCAAAGTCATTTTATGAGGCTAGGGAGATAATCCTCATACCAAAATCAGAGAAGGACATCATAAAAAAAGAAAATTATAGGTCAATATCATTGCTGAACATTAATGCAGAAATGTTCAACAAAATATTAGCAAACTGAATACAACAATAAAGTGGGCCTAATGCCAGGGATACAAAGGTGGTTCAATATCTGCAAATCAATGTGACACACCACACTAACAAAATGAAGGATAAGAACTATATGATCATCCCAATACCTGCAGAAAAAGCATTTGACAAAATTGAACACCATTTTTAATAAAACTCAACAAAGTAGGCATAGAGGAAACATATCTTAATGCAATAAAAACCATATATGACAAATTCACAGCTAACATCACGTCAATGGTGAATAGTTGAAAATGTTTCTTCTAAAATTAACGAATAAGATAAAAATGGCCACTTACCACTTTTATTCAACATAGATTGAACATCCTAACCAAAATAATTAGGCAAGAAAAAGAAATAAAAGGCCGCCAAATGATAAAGGAAGAAGCAAAACTGTCACTATTTGCAGATGACATGATACCACACATAGAAAATTCGAAAGACTCCAAAAAAGGGGGGAAAAAAGTTAGAACTAATAAATGAATTCAGTTAAGTGGCAGAATACAAAATCAACACAGAGAAATCTGTGGCATTATATAATAATCACAAGTTATCAGAAAGGGAAATTAAGAAAATAATTCCATTTAAATTGCATCAAAAACCTAGGAATAAATTTAACCAAGGTGAAAGACCTACACACTGAAAACTGTAAGACACTGATGGAAGAAAATGAAGACACAAATAAATGGAAAAATATTACATGATCATGGATTGGAAGAACAGGGTTAAAATGGCCATACTACCCAAAGCAATCTACAGAGTCAGTGCAATCCTTATCAAAATTCCAGTGAATTTTTTTTACAGAACCAGAAAAAATAATTCTGAAATTTGCATGGTACCACAAAAGATCTTCAATAGCCAAATCACTGCTCAGAAAGAAGAACAAAGGTGAAGGTATCACAGTCTCTGATTTCAAACCATGCTACAAAACACAGTAATCAAAGCAGTATCATATTAGCCTAAAAACAGACACACATATCAATGAAGCAAAATGGAGAACCCAAAATTAAGCCCATGCATATATGGACAATTAATTTATGATAAAAGAGCCAAAGGCACCTGGGTGGCTCAGTGGGTTAAAGCCTCTACCTTCAGCTCAGGTCATGATCCCGGGGCCTGGGGATCGAGTCCCGTATCAGGGCTCTCTGCTCAGCAGGGAGCCTGCTTCCTCCTCTCTCTGCCTGCCTCTCTGCCTACTTGTGATCTCTCTCTCTGTCAAATAAATAAATAAAACCTTAAAAAAAAAAAAAAGAGCCAAGAACATACAATGGAGAAAAGGCATTCTCTTCAACAAATGGAGCTGAAAAGGGGCAACCCTGGGAGTTCAGGGCATGATCCTGGAGACCATGGATCGAGTCCCACATCGGGCTTCCTGCTCGGCGGGAAGCCTGCTTCTCCCTCTCTCACTCCCCTTGCTTGTGTTCCCTCTCTGGCTGTGTTTCTCTCTGTCAAATAAATAAAAAATCTTTAAAAAAAAAAAAAAAGGAAATAAAATCAGAAATGAAAAAGCAGAATTTACAACTGACATCACAGCAGGGAGGCTGCTTCTCCCTCTGCTCCTCCTCACGCTTACTCTCTCTCGCTCTCTATAAGTAAATACATAAATATCTTTTTTTTAAAAATGGAGCTGGAAAAACTAGGTAGCCACATGCAATAGAGTGACATTAGACAATGAACAAAAATTAACTCAAAATGGATGAAAAACCTGAACGTAAGATCTGAAACCATAAAATTCCTAGAAGAAAACATAAGCAGTAAGCCCCTCAACATGAGTCTTAGTGATTTTTTGTGTGTATCCGATTCCAAAGGCAAGGGAAACAGAAGCAAAAATAAACACATGGGATTACGTCAAATTGAAAATCTTTTGCATAGTGGCAGAAATGGTCATCAAAACAAAAAGGTGATCTGCTGAATGGGAGATTTTTGCAAATTATATATCCAAAAAAAGGATTAAGATCCAAAATACATAAAGAACTCATACAACAACAAAAAAAAGAAGCAATCCAATTAAAAAATGGACATACAGATGGCCAACAGACACACAGGAAGATGTTCAACATCACTCATCATCAGGAAAATGCAAATCAAAACCACAGTGAGGTATCACCTCCCACCAGTGAGAAGAGCTACTACCAAAAAGACAAGAAATAACAAATGTTGGCGAGGATGTGGAGAAAAGGGATCTCTTATACCCAATTGATGGGAATGTAAATTGGTGCAGCCACTATGGAAAACAGTATGGATATTTCCCCCAAAAAATAAGAATAGGATTGCTATATGAACCAGCTATTCCACTTCTAGGTATTTACCCAAAGAAAAGAAAAAAGCTGATTCAAAAAGATATATGGATCCTCCTGTTCATTGTTCCATTATTTGCAATAACCAAGAAACTGAAATAACCTAAATGTTCATCAGTGGATGAATGGAAAAATAAGATGTGGTATATGTGTGTGTATACTGTAATAGTACTACTCACCTTGCTATTTGCAACAACATGGGTAGGTCATGAAGGTATTATGCTCAGTGAAATCAATCACACAGAGAAAAATAAATATCATAGGATTCCACTCATACATGAAATCTACAAAGGAAAACAAAACAAAAACAAACTCATAGATACAAGAGAATAGACAGATGATTACAGAGCAGAAAGGGTGGGAGACGTACATGGTTAAAATGATTGAAGGAAGTCAGTTGTAGGGTGATGGATCATAACTGGACTTGTAGTGATGATCACTCTGAGTACACACAGATGGTAACCTAGTGTTGTACGCCTGAAACTTAAATAATGTTATATACCAATTTTGCCTTAATTAAAAAAAAAATGGAGAATATAGCCCATAGTTTCAAAGTTCAGCCGTAAAGTCCAGATTCAGGTCAAAGGAGGTGGGAATGATTGACCCAAATAGGCTCACGAGACCTGGTCTCATAAGGCAGCTTCCAAAGTTCTCCCTCTCTCTGCCCTAAGAGATCAGAGCATCTCACCCTCGGCTTGTACATTAAAATTACCAAGAGGGCTTTTTAAAACATTGATTCCTGAGCCCCGTGCCCAGAAACCAGCTGTATCACCTTCTCATGCGGGGGAGGTCTCAGCATATGCTGATTCTGTGCAGCATCACACCCGAGAATTGGTGCTTTCTGGGGAGACCTTGCCTCTATCTCACCTATTGCATTCCTGACCCGTTCCCACCACCTGCCCTCCCACCTTCCATCCCATCCGCCCTTGAACATTTTGCAGGAAATCAGAATGTGCCCCTTGCACTTCTGGATGTAACAGCCCTGGCTTCCTTTCTCCCCCTCCCCCACTTTTACCTTTCCTCTCTAAAAATACCCTTTGGCGCTTATCAGCATCAGTGCCCGACAGACATATTCTCATACTTACAGAAAAGAATTCTGATTGTTTTTATAGGTTTATTTCTACACCTGATCTACAAGGCTGCTTTCTTCTCCCTTTCAGATCAGCTAGTCCTAAGAAAGAGTTCCTTTTTACATGTTAATCAATACTTAAGGAGAGACCCTTTGTGATCTCTGGCCTCCCCTAGGACAAGTGGTCCTCAAACCATACTCAAGAGAACAGTTGTATATCAAGAAATACAGAGGCATGGGTGCCTGGCTCGCTCAGTTGGTAGAGCATTCAACTCTTCATCTCAGGGTTGTGAGTTCAAGCCCCACACTGTGTGGAGCCTACTTAAAATAAAAAAAAGAAAGAAAGAAACTGAAGTATTTCATACTTAAAATTAAATGGTGATTCTTTTTTCTTCATACAGCAAAAGGAAAAGTAAGTTAGTAGATAGAATTTCCTCACCTTTTGGATTATCCTCCCTTCAAAACGTTCTTTAATTCTTAGTACATGCTGCCATTCTTTGCCTATCATGTATCTGATTTTTACTCTAGTAAATGAAATCTACCATTACATCCTATGTCCTATGATTTCAAGAGCACTAACTCCAGTGGATGACCACCAGAACATGGAGAGAACTACTGCCCCAAGGATTTGAAAGGTCCAACTGATCCCTATCCCAAACTAGAAGGCCCCTGGCATGGCCTCCTGCTCCACAGTTGGGTGGTTTTATGTTCACATATATTCTAAGATGAAGAGCAGAGATGCTGGAGGGACTCAGTTGCTTACTGACTTGGGAGGGTCTACAGGAAAGTCCATCTGTCCCGCTTCTCTCCCTCTGCCTCCCTCCCCACGGCAGCACCGCCCCACCCCTCCAACACCACGGTGAAGAGCTCTTCTCTGAAAGTTTTAAAATTCGTCAGTTTCCCATTATTCCAAGTCACTTTAATCAGTGTTGAGCCTTGTAAATCCCTAACACCTGTGTTACACCAACTTCCAATCGCAGTAATAAAACATAATCGAGTGAACAGTATAACCATAACAGCCATCAGTCCTTACAGCCTGAGAGCAACATCACCCAGCCTCAGCTTTGCCAAGAGAACCCCTGTTATCCTTCTGGCATGTCCTTGACCTCCCACTTAGAAATCTCCAACACTGGGGGCGCCTGGGTGGCTCAGTTGTTGAACGACTGCCTTCGGCTCAGGTCATGATTCCAGAGACCCTGGATCGAGCTCCACATCAGGCTCCCTGCTCGGCGGGAAGCCTGCTTCTCCCTCTCTCACTCCCCCTGCTTATGTTCCCCTTCTGGCTGTTTCTCTCTGTCAAAGAAATAAAATCTTTAAAAAAAAAAAAAAAAAAAAAAGAAAGAAAGAAAGAAATCTGCAACACTGGCCTTGTTATCAGAGACTCTTCTTTGATCTCAGCCAGGCCCAATGGAAAGCAGAGATGAGGGCTCCTACGGCAGAATGCCCGTGGAAATGTTTGCCAGAGCAGTTCTCATTCCTTCCAGAGCCATCAGCCTCAGATTTTTTTCTTATAAAAACAAAATAAATTCAATATTTGCCTACTGGAAACTACAGCAAGTACAATTAAGCACAGACTCTCGTCTCTCAATTGTCTCACAGAACAGACTGTTTGGGATTGCATTTCAAAAAACTTACGGCTGACTTTTTTTTTCTTTTTGTCACTTTTACAGAGACATGCGAGAAATGAAAAACCTTTTAAGTAAACTCAGGGAAACTATGCCTTTACCATTGAAAAATCAAGGTAAGTCTTCTCACTTCTCTTTGAGTCAAAGGATGTTTGTTAACATAATAACCTTGGGACTTGATTCTTGAGAAATTACTAATTTGTTTTACACAAACAAGAGAAGGCACTGAATATATATTCCTCTCTATTCAAAAAGATACAGTAATGAAAATGGAGCTTCTCAGGCTAACACAGTCATGCCCTGAGGAGAGCTGAGATATACTCTGACCCTCAGAGCCCTCCTCCACTGGCCCTGTCAGTCAAGAGCATATATTCATTGACAAGCAGTGGAAAGCACTATACCAAGTGTGGCAAATACAAAACAATTGAAGACCTGACTTTTGCCTTTAAGGAGTTGGACATTAAGGAGGGCACCTACTGTAATAGGTGCTCGGTATTATATAAGATGGAGGAATCACTGACCTCTACCTCTGAAACCAATAACTCATTGTACGTTAATTGCGTGAATTTAAATTTTTAAAAACAGTTTACAGCCTAGAGGAGGACACTTAAGAAATTTCCAAAGGTGGGGCGCCTGGGTGGCTCAGTTGGTTGAGCGACTGCCTTCTGCTCAGGTCATGATCCCGGAGACCCGGGATCGAGCCCCACATCAGGCTCCCTGCTCGGCGGGAAGCCTGCTTCTCCCTCTCTCACTCCCCCTCCTTGTGTTCCCTCTCTCAACTATGTTTCTCTCTATCAAATATATAAATAAAATCTTAAAAAAAAAATTTCCAAAGGTGAAGCGCCTGGGTGGCTCAGTCCATTAAGCATCAGACTCCTGATTTTGGCTCAGGTCAGGATTTCAGGGCCATCAGATGGAACCCTGCCTCAGGCTTAGCGCTCAAGGTGGAGTCAACTTGAAATTCTCTCTCTGCCCCTCACCCTCCCTGCAGGGCACTCTTTTAATCTCTCAATAAATAAATAAAATCTTAAAAAAAAATAGAAAGAAAAAGAAATTCCAAAGAAAAACCTGTGCCATCTAGATGTTTAGTTATCTAAAAAAAGTAATAATTAACACATTGAGAACTTACAGCACATCACTGGCTTCTGCACCTAATTCCAATGTGTGGGAGTGGTTTTCCACACCATCAAGCAATTGGTGGACACCAGCACGATGTCCTGCAATTCGTCTGAATTCTGAGATGACCTGGCAGACAGTACCAGACTCCCTAAGATAAAGGTTGCCTAAAAGACTGCCCTCCTCCACCACTTGAGAGGTACAGGTTGTAAGTAACCCCCTTCATGGGTTCATTTAATCTGCTACAGCAGTTCATAGAACTCAGAGAAGCATTTTACTTACTAGATCAGCAGTTATCACAAAAGGATATATAACTCAGGAGCAGCCAGATACCAGACGCAAGCACAGGGTCTGGGGAAGGACAAGCAGATTCCATCCCTTCTCCAGCGCAGCCCGCTACGTATATCCCCGCCTGTTCACCTACCCGGAAGCTCTCTGAACCCGTCCTTTGCTGGGTTTTTGTGGTGGCTTCAGTACAAAGGCGGGACTGATTAAATCACTGGCCATTGATAATGGAACTCAATCTTCAGTTCCTCTCCCAGTAAAGATTGGGGGTGGAACTGAAAGTTCCAGCCCTCTGATCACCCGTTTGGTTCTCTAAGCAACCAGCCTGCATCAAAGTAAACTCATTAACACGACAAAAGTCACCTTTATTGCTATCATCCCTTAGGAAATTCCGGTTTTAGGAGCTTTGCGCCCGGAATGAGGTGGAAGACCAAAGACATGCCTTATTATAAATCATAATATCACAACCACTATCCTAAATACTTCACATGTATTAACTATATTATTTAATTCTAAAAAGGATTTTGAGAGAAATGCTATTACTGTTTCCCAATTGGCAGGAAACGGAGGCAAAGAGAGGTTAACTACCTCAGCCAAGGTCACACAGACTGTAAGTAGAAAGGTTGGGATGCCATCCCAGGCAGTCTATCTCCAGAGCTATTCTATGGGAATATACACCTTAACGTGGAAATGGAGAGATATTTTCACTCGAACGTACCTTCCACAAGGGAAGGGCCTCCGCATGCTTTTGTTAACTATTATTGTATCTTCCATATCTAGAGCAATGCCTAGAACACAGTAGAACGACACCCGGCATACCCAATAAATGTTTCTTAAATCTGTGCCCAGCTTTGCGGCGCCAGGGTCTGACCATCTGTGCAAAGGACCATCGTCAGCCCTTACACTGAGCATGCGCGGCCAGAGTAGTCTTCCAGGAAGCGTCAGCTTCAGAAAGTGTTATATAGAGGGTGGGGAAGGGGGTTTTAGGGTAAGAAAGAAACTCCTCTGGTTTCCGCTAAGCAAAGCAGAGGGAGGACGGGGTGCTGCCTGGCTCTGAGGGGATTTGGCAGCAGAGCTGGAGAGCCTGTTGGCTCAGGGAGTGGCGTGGCAGAAGGTGGAGAGGTGGAGGTGAGAACGCCAGATGAAGAGGCTGAGAAGTAGTGTGGCCTGAGCGGCATGGGATGGAGGCAGGGTGTCAGGAAAGAAGACGCAAGATGTGGAGCGTCAGTCACCTACTGCGAAGCACCCCCTGCAGGGCCAGGGATCAGACTAATAGGCTTGAGCCCTGGGCTTAGTGCTGTGGACTCCTTGCAGTGGTTTCCGGAAGCAGAGTGGAGCAAGGAGAGAGCCCTCTGACCCCAGCATGGAAGCTTGTTGCTGGAAATAATGTGTGTGTGTTGGGGGGGGGGGGGGGACTGGGGACTTTGGATGAAGACGATCCTCGGATCGAATTCGGGCTCTGCCACTTACCTGCTTTGTGCCCTGGAATATCTGTTTAACATGCAGCGATTTCAATTTTCTTGTCCCTGAAAAGGAGATAAGAGCATTACTCACTTCGGGGGCTGTTGGGGTTTACAGGAAGCACCGCAGGTCTTGTGTCTGCTCCCGACCTTGCAGAGAGCAGACACGGGGCAGATGCTTTATTGTGATGACTGTTGCTGGTACTGGTATTCTTGGCCCGCGGGCCTAGCTCAGGAGAATGCCCCATCATCATCCAACATAACAGTCCTGACTTCCGCTCCTTGATACGGAGCCGGAGCGGCAGGACAGAACATTGGTCCCTGGGACTTTGGAGTTGCAGCTCATGTCTGAAGCTGTTCTTAGTCTCTTTATATGTTTGGCAAGTCCCCCCAGGGGCAAGCATGGAGGGCCCTCCCTATACCTCACTGGCCGCTGCCCAGGAGGACACTGCCGGGGGTGCAGAATGAATGGCATGTGCGCCTTGTAGTTTCTACAAAATCAAACTATCCCAAACGTCCCCTCCACATTTCATGAAAATACATCCAACGGTTCCCAAAGCACACATTAATGGAAAAAGAGAAATTTCAACTTATTTACTTGGGACATTTTTATAATCATAAAGAGTAGAAATATTTTTGTATGACTTTATATTCCTTTCATACAGAAAAAAAGTAGAATTTTAAATGTTTTCAAAATAAAATAATAGTAATAAATGATTGATACTGTGAGTAAAAACATGAGTGAAAAGGGAATAATCCAAATAACTGATACTCAGGATTCAAAACCCTCAGTCTGTGTAGAGCATGAAAAGGAAAAAGCTACGAGATTCAAGGAGCTATTCAGGAGGGAATGATACAGTAGGATTTTGAATAATAAGAAAAAGAAATGAGGTAAAGGCCTCAATTCAAGTAAATTCAGGTTTTTTCACTCCCGGCATGAGATGCCACATCTCTGTTTTTTACAGGTTTCATGGGGACTGATAGTGTGATGTCACTAGGAGCTGACAGTGGAGACAGGGGGATGTGAATGTGAATTAGAGGATCTGAGAAAGCCTGAGGGAAGGAGAGCAGGTCTCTTGGGTCCCTCTGGGAACCTTTTTTAGCAGATGCATATGGCACGAACAAATCAGCCAGATTCCTCTGTCTGACTCTGTATACCAATCTAGACCATAGGAGCCTTCCCATGACCTTCCTGGAATTCTTTTGCAGCTGATCTCTTTATTCTGTGGATGTAGGTGAACAGTATGGGGTGAAATGTGGAAAAAATATATTCCAGTTCTTTTCTCTAGGACCTTATTGTCAAAACATCTTTGTAACTGAATGAAAACCATTATAGAAAGCCATCTGGTTTTTTTTCTGGCTTCTTCTTTCTTTTCTCTTTTTATTCCATTTACATGTGTGTTTGAAGCAGAGAGGGGAAAAAATAGGGAAAGATACCATACCTGGTTCCCTTTGTTCCTACCTCAAACCCTGACCCTGTGAAGATCCTGCCAGGTGGGCCCTGGGGGAACCTCCCCTGGAAGGGCTCAAATGCCTGTGTTCTCAAGGCTCCACCCTAGTCCTCACCTCAGAAAACTTCCCTGTTCATTTTAGCATTGAAAGAGTCAGTCATCTCTCTCTCCCCTTTCTGCCAGAATCAAAACTTGACAATAGTTTGTTGTAAAGTGATTATCAGTGATAAATAAAGGGAGGTAGCCAAGAGCAGGAATTTTAATGGTTCGTGACTGTGGCCTCCTTTCAGACAGTGCCTTTTCTTTTCCATCCCTCCAGTTTGAGACTGGAAACAAAGAGAGGTGCAAAAGAAAAGCGAGCTGCCCTCTTTCTACAGAGCCCCACAGCAGGCTCCTGACCACGTCCAGGTCTCCTGGCTCTCAGCCCACTGTTCTTGCCACTGCTTCAGCGCCTCTCCTGTCCTACATTCTGGGTCACGGGCAGTGCTGTAGGGAGCTTCATTAATTATGATAGTCTTGCTGTGTCAAATAGATTACAAATGGAACCACCTGTGGAGAGCCTGCAAGGTTACTGACAAAGGCTAAAAGGAGCCTGGAAAGTGAAGGGCAAGCATCTTCTAAATGTATGTTGTAATCAAACAAAACAAGTTGGCAGAAATAAATTAAGCCCCAAAGACAGTTTCACCTTTTCCAGAATTCTGACTTAATAAATGCTGTGGGGTGTGTTTGTACGTTCACCTTTGCCTACAATCTGGTCATTGAGACCAGGCATTAGAAACAGTCTGCGATGGATCCATTGGGAATTGAATCTGTTCTAGAATGGGTCCCTTCCTGGGGACAATGAGACTCCAGACTACACTGGATCTAGGAACAGTTCCCCTAGAGTCATACTCTCCACTCCAGTCGGGAGCCCCCATATCCACTCTGGCCATGTCACACAGCAGTGTTTGATATCTGGCTGGAGAACACAAGGCAGTTACACCACCTGGTAGCCTCGAGATGATCTTTTAGGTGCTCTCACCGGAGCCTTCTAGAAAGACTTTGTGCATTTCAGTCTGGTGTGACTCTGACTGTTACTCTGGGTAGTTTTTACTCGGGCAGCTCCATATCCTTTGTAATCTCTGCAACTTTCCATCCAGGATTCAGTACACCATATGCATTTCCTCCCTCTCCTCCAAGTAGTTCACACGTCACTGCTCACACATCACTTTCTTAACGCATTACTCCTCAGCCCCTATTCACAAATGTTGCATTCCTACTCATTGTCTACTAGAGAAAGAACAGACGTTTTACCCTGGCATCTGGTGTCCCTGACATCATCTAACATGTGATGGTAACTTATAATGTGCCAAGTTCTGTGTCGGGGGCTGGGAATATCTCTCCCTCTAGAGGTTCTCTATCACAACAGAACAGACTGGATGAGAATCACCTGGAAAGTCTTCCCAAATGACAGGCTTCTCCTCATAGAGACTGAGATAATGTTTTTGGGGTAGGGCATGTGAATGCTGGAAACAACTCACACACACACACGGATAAAGAATCTAGGGCTTAGAATATAACAGCACCATAAGAGCTAGACGCAGTTTACTAAAAGGGTATATGGGATTCTCACCTAGCCTGATGTGAGTTTTAAGAGGTTGGGTTGTGGTAAGGGGGAGAGAGTTCCTGGTATCGAGAAATGCTTTTTGGAAAGTGAGCAGAGATTTCTGAGGATGAATCAGAGTCAGCCAAAGAAGGAGATGGAAAAAAGAAAAAGAAAAAAAGAGGTGTGTGTGGGGGGCGGGGGGGAACTGAGTCTAGGCAGAAGGTTCTGGATATTGAAGGTATGTGAGAAGATGAAAGAGCAAGGCATTTTGATGAACTACAAGCACTTCATTAGTTGGGAAAGTGGTTAGAAAAGAGGCATGGGGGTGCCTGGGTGGCTCAGTTGGTTAAGCGACTGCCATCGGCCCAGGTCATGATCCCGGAGAGCTGGGATCAAGACCTGCATTGGGCTTTCTGCTTGGCAGGAAGCCTGCTTCTCCCTCTCTCACTCCCCCTGCTTGTGTTCCCTCTCTAGCTGTGTTTCTCTCTGTCAAATAAATAAATAAAATCTTTTAAAAAAGAAAAAGAAAAGAGAAGAAAAGAAAGGAAAAAAGAAAAGAGGCATGAAAGACGAGAGAAGTAAGTGGGCCTATATCATTAAGATTCATGTTAAGAGGTTTGGACTTTATCCTGAGGCCATTGGAGAGATTCAGTTAGGAGGCAGGTACAATAATCCAGGTGAGAAACGCTTAAGGTCCAACCAAAAGACAGGGGGTCAGAGAAGAGGATACGAACATGGATGGGCTGCATAAGACAAAAGGCAGAATCAAGGATAAAACCCAGGTTCCAACTTGGAAAGCAGGGCAAATGCTGGTGTCTATTCACTAAGTCAGAGAGAACAGGAGAGGAGCAGTAGAGATAGAGGATGATTAAAGTTTTGGAGGTAGAAGACTCCAAGAACGATGCTCAGTGTGAACACCAGATGTATGAGTCTTATGCTGAGGTGAGATGTGTAAGCTGGGAGGCTGGAAATACATATTTAAGCATCATCGGCATAGTAGGAATCAAAGACTTAAGAATGGTTGACACCACCCCGGGAGTGTGTGCATACAGAAGAGCCCTGGGATACCACAGTTTAAGTTTTGAGGGGAAAGAACTGCTATTTACAAAGGGGACTGAGAAGAAAATCAGAAGAACATTATGAAAGAAATCAAAGAAAACTGAAAACTAACCTTGGAGGGATGGCATTTGCCTAAGAAGGGAGGACTTTTCTGGAAAAAAGAATGGTATGTGTAAAGCTGCAAAGGCAAGATGAGACACAGTTATATTTAGGGAATTCTGTGTATTTCTGTTTTGTACTATTCCTTCCTTCACACACCTTTCAGTCCACCCTTCATTCCGGACTGGACTGCTTACTTGGACCCAAATTCAAGTTGCCTCTGACCTCCACGACTTTGTTCACACTGTTCTCTCATTCCAGAAAGCCTGAGTCCCCCTTCATCAAATGTACAAGTTCTCCTCATCCCTTGTGACCCAGCACAAATATCAAGACCTCCATGATTTTCCCACAATTATCTTCTTCCTTCTCCACTTGGGAGTAATTCCCCTCTTTGGAATTCTCATAGCATTGTATCTGCATCACTCTTAAGGCATTAATGAAGCTTCATAGTTACTCAAGCAAACGTCCTTGAGACCAAGAACCCTCTTTCTATTAGGACCCATCTGTTACAATCTGCAGCACCCAACGTGGAGCGTGTACTTCGCAGGCCTTTGATGAATGCAGGGCTTCTCAGAGTGCGGCCTCAGGACCAGCAACATCAGCATTTCTGGGAACTTGTAAGAAATCTAAATTCTCCACCCCAGACCTATTGATTCAGAAACTCTGGAGGGAGGGCCAGGGATCTGTAGTGTAATGTGCCTTTAGATGATGCTTAATGCAGCTAATGTTTGAGAACCACTGGGTTAGCTGAAGGTCCCCCTTTTCTTCTGAAATAGAAATTGCAACTCCAGTTACATTATGCGCACTTCTCTAGAGTCTATCTGAAAACATAGCTTTCAACTCAAATGCTCAGTTCATTATTTGAAAACTTATTTTTATGTCCTTCTGCTTCTTAACATATCATCCATGTAAGAAATCTCATATAAGGAAAAGAAATGTGAGCAACAGAGGAATGGTATCATTATTCCTTGGGGGATTCTGGTGTCCCTGGCTTTATTGGTATCCAGGAATTAAGCTTCAATTGAACAAGATTTGAAATTGCTGATGGCTGAATTGCATATTCTCCTTTTCTTTCACTTTCTCCTCTGCTTTCCTCCCTCCCTTTCCCTTTCTCCACTTTTCATTTTCACATCTAAAGCTGTCCGTGGTTACAGCTGTCTCAGAGCATGCACTTTGGAGAAAAGATGCTATAAAATTCTCAGACATTAGCAATAACAATCAAAGGTTTCCCAGCAAGGTCAAGTGGATTAGCCCAGAAAACTGAGAACGAGTTGGGGAAACATTCCATTTTGTTCACAGTCTTTTGGCAATCTGTAATTTCAGGGACAGGATTTCAATCAATGTGGAAAGACATCTTTCCTTGGACTTGAATTCATTCCAAACCATTCTAGGCATACTTACTGCTGGTGAATTTCAGCATTAAATGCCGGTGTCAACTTCCTACGGTTTAGAAAGCTGCTCCAAATTTCTGCCAGGAATTTTTGAGCTTTTGTGTCACCTCAACCCTAGGTGATGATCAGACAAGCTCTGGGCTAGGCAAGGTGTCACAAATGCTCAACAGAAATGCCCCAAACCAGCAGTTGTCCTTAATAGGCAGCCCGTCCTTTGCTTAACATCTGAGCACCTTCTCATTAATTCTAATACTTCCTATTCATGTGAATGCTGTGTGTGTGTGTGTGTAGCACTCACAAGTGAATGTATATGTGAATATCTATCTAGCTATATATAGATAAGTAGATAGGAAAAGAAGGCTGAGTGAGGAGAATTTCAATAGCACAAAAGGTTTTTTGATAGTGAGTGCACAGGTACAAAGGTCAGTCTTGATATGAATCCCATAATATCTGTGTATAATACCCTATGTTTTTCATACATAAAAAAAGATAACATGGGAGCAAACATCCCACCACAGCATACACACAGCAAAGGATACACATACACAGTTTCTTTGTAAATACAACCGGTAGCAGACATTTCCCCCTGTAGTGGGAACAATACACACTAGCATTGCATTTTGCAATATATAAATACCCATTCCATCACTCCCCAAATTTCTTAAGCGTTTGGAGAAAGGGAAGGCTATATGGGCATTCAGGAAATATATCTTCAAAGTCTTAAATGGAAACAAAGTGATTTTTCTTCCCTATAAATATCTCCATAATTTTGGTGATTCTGTTCAAGGAACCACTGAATTCCTGGGGAATTTGTGTTTCAGGAAGTATATTCAGTATCCCAGGAGATACCAAAAGATGAAATTCTTTACTCTTCAGAGCCCACTGTACCTTTGCCATTTCCAATTAGGTTAAGTTTGTTGATTATTTGGTGGTTAAAAAAGTAAGAGTCCTAAAACGTGAGACACTGAGTTATCATTTCTTTCTGTTCTAAATAGACCATGATTCATCTCTGATTCTCCTGAGAAATGAGGCTCACGTGTAATGTTTGACTTTACTTTCCAAATCTTAACTATTTGGGGCAAGTGGAAGTATAAAAGAGAGATGTCCTATTTTTAGTCTCAAAATGTTGACGTCCAAAGTATAATGAAATGCTATTCACCACAGAAAGAACAAAGAGCATCCCGTTTTTCTCCACATTTACAGAATATGAATATTAAGAGAGAATATTAATCTGTGGAGACCAGGAGAGTGCGCTGTGTTGATTAATTTGATGTGCCCAGCTGGGGTGCTTGCTTCTTCCCTGACGCTGACTTGCTACTCTGGTTCTATCTAAATGCACAGCACAGGGCAAGATTCCAAGCAACACTGTCAACTTGGTGAGTGAGGCTAATTTACAAATAAGTATGACACATGGCAGCCATTGGGATAGGGGAGGAAAAGTCCAGACACTTGGATGACGCAATTGACGTAAGAGGGCTGGGAAGCCGGAACTTGTTTTTGTTCTTGATAGTTTACTGAGTGTCTAGGCTTAATGATCCAAAAAACCCACTCTCATCTACAAACTAGTTTTCTTGCAGCGGGGCACATCTTTCACTTTCTGCCCGCTTCATCCAATTCCTGATTCTGGGCTCTTTCCCAAGATTCTCTATCCTCCAGGTTAGGATCGGGAAAGGAGGAAGACCTTAGCTCTGCTCCAGGCTGGCAAAATCTTAGGTTCCTAAGAGTCACCAGAGCCGACCAACCATTTCGTGGTGCCTCGCTCCATTCTGATCACGTCCTAGTGCTCCTGGCAACTCCTCCTAGTGCACTGGCAATTTCCAGGTCATGTCGGTGTGGCTCTCTCCAGCTTCTGGGACCAGACTGCCGATTCTGATGCAACAGGCTACTTCTCTAAGCCTCTCTTTGGGGCTATACTATCTTCAAAACCCATCTCCCTAAACTGAACGTGGCTTACCGGTTTATTTCCTCCTCTCCTTGTCATCATGCTAAATATTTCAACCAAAACTTATAAATTCAACAGCTGGAAATCTTCTCGGAATGCCCTAGTGTACAGAAATCTATAGAAATCAGTAGGCAAAGACTCAAGAAGGAATCATTGAGAAACGTCTTCCTGGGGCATAAAGTAGGTGAGTGGAAGCGAGGCAGTGGTCCTCTGTAAAGCAAAATAGTTAATAATAGCTATATTTACTGAGTGCTTCCTCTGTACTAGGCACATAGGATACCAGTCAAGCTTCATGTTTTCATAGATTATTTCATATAATCTTCATCTAAGGTAAGTGTTATTAAAGCCTGTTTTACATACAGGAAAACTGAGACTTAGCAAGCTTCCAGTTACACGTTCAAAGTCACAGAGCTAGGAATTAGCAGAGGTGGGTTTAGAAAAGAGGCCAACCTTACTCCAAAGCAGGGGCTTTTTTTTTTTTTAAGATTTTATTTATTTATTTGACAGAGAGAGAAAAAGAGAGAGAGAGAGATAGCAAGTAGGCAGAGAGGCAGGCAGAGAGAGAGGAGGAGGAAGCAGGCTCCCCACTGAGCAGAGAGGCCAATGCGGGCCTTGATCCCAGGTCCCTGAGATCATGACCTGAGCCAAAGGCAGAGGCTTAACCCATTGAGCCACCCAGGCGCCCACAGAGGCTCTTTCTAAACAACTACAATTCCCCCAACTGGAAGAGCTCCAAGCAGTTTACATTTAATTCTAAGGTGTGGTTCGCAACCACAGGCTGCATGCCTGGTCCCACCTGCCCCACACAATCACCACCACCAAAAAGAGAACATTTCGTTGCTATCTGGGGGACATTTTTGGTGTCACACCTGGTGGAGCACTGTTACTGGCCCCAGTGAGTAGGTAGGGCCAGGGATGCTGCTAAATCCTACAGTGCTCAGGAGAGCCCCAACAGCACTGGTCTGAAATGGCCAATAGTGCTGAAGTCAAGAAACCTTGATTCAAAAGATGGTGGATTTTTAAAGCCAACTCATAAAACCCAGGTTATTTGGTCGTTAATTCACTCATATGTACATTCTGTCCCATCACAGATGACAGCAGCCTTCTAAATCTAACTCCCTACCCCCTGGTTAGAAGACGGAAGAGAAGGTTCTTTGGGCTGTGTTGTCTGGTCTCAAGCTAGACAACTCCTCCTGGAAACCCACCATTGCGAAGACCTGGAAATATCACAGAGCCTGAGGACCTCCAGACAGCTGAACCACAATTATTGGTTTTTGACTATGTTTTATATGCTTCCTAATTACTTTTTTTTCGCCTCCCCCTACTGTTTTAAATGATTTTACATTTGAAAGCAGCCACTGTCAAGGGGAAAAAAAAAAAGATTCAAAAAGCAGGCTGTTTTTAAAAGGATTTTTAAAGCTGACATTGTGCATGTCTGCTGCAAACCATACCACGACAGATGCAAGAATTATGGTTTTTAAATTATTTAAAGGTTTTTCTTAAATGTATTATACAGAGAAAAATTATTTCATGTATAATAGTATATCTTTAGCTCTTGCTGATCTCATGTGAACAATTTATCATATATGGGAGTCTTTAAACATAGAAATCTATCTAAAACTGCAAAACTGTTCAAAAATCCAATCTATCAATATTATTAGAGATAATATTATTATCAAACATATGCCACCTCACCTATTGCTTTGTCTGCACCCATTTACATTCAGTCTTCCATTCTGTCAGAATCCAAGAGCTTCAACATAAAGATATTTTAATTTATGACACAACAAAAACCATATATGAGACGTATTTAAATTTTGTAAATACACAATAATCCTAATACCTTCGTATAATGCATATGGGCGACTACTTTCCTTTTGATCCAATGGTGTCTTTTTCAGCTTCTTGGAGAATGAAGTAATCCAGTTAGAAAATGGTGTAGTAACATATACAATTACCCTCAAATGTAAAATTGAATATTATCACATTTTGTTCTAATTGAAATCTGAAGCATGATGTCTGCGCATCAGCATAGTGTTAAATCTTATAGGGCATGCTGGAATTAGCTCAGATCGTAAAAAATATTTAACATTTTACGTTAATAAAATCTTTTTAGTTAAGCTAAGCTTGTCTCATTTTAGATGACTATGCAGATAAGACTTTTCCAGTGTGTACTTGTGTCTTGTCTTATGCTTAGAACCTTGAAAGCAGGACACATTAAGCAATACTATATTTTAGAAAGGAGGAAGCCACACGCTTTGTTTTTCTGCTCACAGCTCTGTTATGATCTTCCTCACCAAACTCGTAACATGGTACAAATTTTGTTGCATTTTCCTCTGTTCTTCCAGCCCGTTACCCACAAACAGAATTTCCCATGGGTTGAGAGATCAGACCTTTGGACTTCTCTTGCTTTCCAAAATCTAAGGAATCCTCAAGTCAGACAAGAGGCACCAGTGTCTAGTCCAATAAAAGGATGAGCTAGATGCCTATCAATGGTTTATCCAAGATGCATCTTTAATCCCAACCCTATACTTTCTCAGTACTTAGGTGCACAGGCATGTATATGTCTAATATTTTGACCCAATGACTAAATATAACAAAGCTGTTCGCATTAGTAAAGATGAAGATAGGTGTATATGAACTACTAGAATAATTCTTGTATTAGATTGACCTATATGAAATTGCTGGTATTTTACTGTTTTGACCTACAAAAATGGCAATTTCCTATAGTTCAACCTAATATCTGATGTTGTGAAAATTATACTTGGAATTGTCTTCTAGCTTTTATGATTGGAAGCAAAAGGAGCAGAGGGTTGGAAGAGATCTCAAAAGGCTATGCAGGTCTCTAGTTAGATCATACCAGCTGGCTTTTAGCTTTATTCTTGGAGTCCAGAGTTCTGTTCCAATAAACCCGTAATTAACTCATGGTTATAGGTATGCTTGACTTCATATAAAGAGGTATCCTTGAAAGTTATATGAGAAAATCACAACTTTCTAAATCAAATACTTGTAAAACAGTTGTTGGAATATGCTATTTAGAGATGTAGAATGAATACCCCCTTGCAGAGCAGGTCACCGCTCCCAGATTTATCTGGTCTGCAAACCCTGATTTCATAAATCAGGTCTGATTGAAGTTTAATGTCTTTTTTGAATATGGTTTGTTTTCATTCCATGTGATTAATTCACTTAAGGTCCATTGTTTTAGAAATTATAAAATAGCCCGGCTGGGTATGCTCTCAGCTCCATCTTTGCCCTCACCCGCCTTTCCACTATACCGAACCCTTGGCTTCCATCTTGTTCCTGTTAATTCATGCAAACTTATTAACCGATAAAGCCCACCTTGGTGTTCAGCACGTTCCTCTAAATGCTTGACCTAAATCACTTCTGCTTCGTTAATTTGTGCTCACTCTCGCCTTAGTCTCGGTATGAAAGGACCACTTACCTCCTGTGCCATTGTCCTTTGTACAACTGAAGACTGTTAATAAATTCAGGTCTCACCTCCAGGTCTGGGAGGGCTATAGTAGCTATTCACTGAGATGGGAATTTGTTTAATTCCCCAGCTAGGCTTTCCATATCTAAGGTAAATAAATTCAGCCACCTTATCTTTTATTCATAGTGCCTGTTTCCCAGACTTTGATTGGTTTTGTAGTTCCTGTGGACACACTCCAAGATTTATAGATCTTCTTTCACTAGCAGGTCCTAAAATGAAATTTAGTGCTCCGAGTTGTGATGATCTACACTGGCTAATAATGGCAATAGATAGCTCACCATTCTCCCATTGGATACACCAATGCCTCTCTTTAGGAGCTGACACCACTTTCCCCTCACCTACCAAAGGACTTTCTCAGGTGTAGTCCATGAGATAGAAGTCTACCGTCTCTACGTCCTGCTGGTAATTCACTCTTAGATTAGCAATAACAGTGAGCTGATCTCTAGGGGTAAGGTGAGAACACTGAACCCATTCCGTTGCATGTACTCACATGCTGAAACTGGAAAAGGATGTCAACTTTTTCTGGCACACCGTCACCCATTTTACCCTTTTTTTTTACCCTACTCATAACTTTAATATCCTGTGTTGATTCATCATTTTCTTTTTTCAGATTACAGAGCCAATATATGTTCTTTGTGGGGAATCAGTATAAAGAAAATAAAAATCACCTGAATCCCACCACAGTCCTGTCCTTTAAAACCACATCTTCAGGCTTTAAGTCAGTCAATGGCTGGGCCCAGAGGCACTTGTAGATAAGGTAGGTGAGCGAATGCCCGCAGGGCTGAGGTTGTCACTTTACCTGTCCCCTGATGTTTTGCATGCCTCTAGGAGCATATCACCTGCAAAATTCCAGTCAAGCCATTGTTCAAGGGTACAAAGAAGACTTTAGAAGTAACATAGCCCTGACGCCTCCTCTCTGGAAAGCTCTTAGGGAAAATTCTAAAATCCTGCCAGATGATTTTGTTCCTCGGTGCTCCTCCAACAGTTGTCTGCTTACTGTATGGCAATACTGCCACCTACCGAAGGCTGAGCTTTAGAAGAAGAAGGGAAAATAAACGCACAGAGTGTAAAAAGCAGCTTATTTATTTTACACAGCAAACAATGGGCCAGATTAATAATATCCCATATGGAATTCAGATTCTGGAAGTCTTAAAGTTGAAAGGTTAAGAACATCATCCAGACTCACTTCCCATACCACATACATATATCTAAGCAATGTCTTATCGTTTCTTTGTGTTCTGGACCGTCGCCCAATACAAAATGCTAGCTTTCGGATAACTATAGATAGGATGAGAAAAACCAGTGACGCTATCAGCCTGTAATAAGTCATTATAGTTAAATATAATGATCAGAAATAAACCCAAGAACATGGAAGCATTGAGTGCATTATAAAGATGGTATTTCAAATCTGTGGGAAAAGTTTGGATTACTTAATAATTTGAGATGATTGGTTGGCTAATTATTGGGGGAAATACTAGATCCATACCTCATAACTTCCATCAAAATAAATTCTAGGTGAAGTTAAGATTTAGACGTTCAAGCACGTAAGCATACAAAAGGACCAGCAGGCAATAGTGACAAATATTTACATAATTTTACTATGAAAAAAAAAAGCCTTTCTAAACAGAACAAAGGAAGAAACCAAAAAGAAAAAGATGGATAGATCCAACCAATTAAAAATACAGAACTCTTATACAGTAAAAAATAACAAACCAAATTGAGAGAAAACAAAATGTGAAATATATGCAACAAAGAGCATAGATCTCTAATACATATTAAGAGCTTAAACCCCTTTACCCTTGGAAAGTTTCTATGATCTACAACCTTCCTAACCAAGTGTTCCCATTTCATTGTCTCCTCATTGCACTTCTTAAATTATTGCTTATTTGTCTGTTTATCTTCACAAAACTGGAAGGTCAAGAAAGCAGTAACCATGTCTATTTCGCTTACTGTTATATCCTCAATACTCAACACAGTGCTAGACACAAAGCAAATGCTGAAAACATATTTATTGTGTGAATGAATAATGAATGCATGAATAACATTTTATGATCAAAATGAATCAAACTTTCCAGTAGAAAATTGAGCCAAGGACATAAACAGTCAGTGTACCATAAATTAAAGTAATGAACTAATAATAAATATAAAAATATTTAAATAGTAATTAAACATGCAAATTATTACAGTATATGCCTTTTTATGTATCAGAAAGACAAAGGGTATAAAGAATCAAGTTCCCTGGAACAACAAGGAAGTATGGAAATGAGCGTTCTCTCACAGAGTCAACAAGGTTGTAAACTGATCTGATCTTTCTGGAAAATACTTTTTTTGTGTATGCCAGATACTTCCACTTTAGGGAAATTCTCAAAAAAAAAGCCAAGAAAAATGAACTAAAGCACATTCATTCATTATTCAAAAAATGTATGAAAAAAAGGATGTTTATAGGAGCATTATTTGGAGGAATAGAAAAAATATAAGTGAGCTTACAATATAGCGTTAGTAAAATATGGTATATCCTTTCAGTGGAATACTATGCACCAATTAAGAGTAAACACCAGATGTATATTTATTGAAATAAACAGCTATATTGTTAAAAGGAAAAGGAAGTTAAATATAGTATGTTTCCTTTTTAAAAGTATACATATACATGTGTGCATTACAGCATCTGAAAGGATATTTGCTAAAATGTTAACAGCACCTATCTCTGGGAGGTGAGATTTGGAGCAACTGTATTTTCTTTTTGCATATCTGTAATTTCTGGTTTTTCCACAATGAGCATGTAGTATCTGTATAATTTTTTCAGGGAATAAACAACAATGTTCACGATATATCTTAAATGAAAAAACACGTTATAAAACAGTATGTATAGTATGATACAATATTTGTAAAAAAGAAAAGTATATATAAATATATCTATGTATGTATATATATGCATAAGAAGCTAGAAGGACATACACTAAAATGTTAATAGTAGTCATTTATGGGTAGTGGGATTATGGGTGATTATTTTTTCTTTTTGCTTTTCTGTGTTTTCTAATTTTTCTACAATGAATATGTAATCCTTGTGTAATAAAAACTAATAATAAAAGTTTTAAAAAAATGAAAAAGTGAGACATTGTGGCCCCACTTGCTCTCATCCTCTCACCAACCCCCTGAACTTACTCTTCATGGTCACCATGTGGACAGTGGGGATATGGAGAGGAAACAACCAGGGCACCGTAACTTTGGTAAAACAGAACAGTGAGCCAGACAAAGGGTGGTGGGAGGGGGGAAGAATGGAAGAGAGAAAGAACAAATTAAGTGAAGGTGAAGTCAGTAGTGGAAGGATTAAGGCAAGCTTTGGAAACATTTTCCCTGATAATAGCGGTGAGTCTCTTAATTTAACTCAGTTTTCCTGATAGCTATGACAAATGAAACAAAAATAAGAAAGAAAGCAAAAAAAAAAACCCACTGAGTTACATAATTTTCTAATAAAAGGAATTCTGTACATGTCTGAAGAGACATCCAGGAATTAAATTCTGACAGGAAAGTATCCCAAAGTTCTTCAAGGAGACGAGAGTTGTGCGGTAGAGCCTGGAGGAACACAGGCTTTTTTTTTTTTTTTAAGATTTTATTTATTTGACAGAGAGAAACACAGCCAGAAAGGGAACACAAGCAGGGGGAGTGAGAGAGGGAGAAGCAGGCTTCCCACCGAGCAGGGAGCCCGATGTGGGACTCGATCCTTGGTCTCCGGGATCATGACCTGAGCCGAAGGCAGTCGCTTAACCAACTGAGCCACCCAGGCGCCCAGGAACACAGGCTTTTGTCTGAATCTCAGATATGCCGCGACCAAGTATACAACCATGGCCAGCAGTGTCCATATCCATAATTTCCTTCTTCCGTATAGAAACAGAGACCCTGGGCACCTGGGTG
>PITA01013285.1:0-58197 GCA_004023965.1 Spilogale gracilis
ACTGAGCCACCTAGGCGCCCCTAAATGCTCCTGGGTTTAATGGAGATGCTGCACAGGTTGCTAGAAGATAGATCAGAGGAATAAAGAGGAGAGGGAAATATCACCCAGCTGAATAAAGCTACGATGGCTTCCTGTAGGAAGCAGCACTTGAGCTAGGCTCTGAAGGTTGGTAATATTGGGCTCTAAAGGGTGAGTATGCAAGAAGAGTATTTCAGAAGGAGAGGGGAGCAATCATCTGATTGTGTATGGACTCTGTTGCTGAGACCCCATACTGCCTTCCGTCTGAACTATCACATGAGTCATCAGCCTAGCACTGAATGCCTGGCAGTGTGCAAGAGTGGGTGGCATTTTTGTTCTTAGTCTAAAGGTGTCTTTGGAAAAAATATCTTGATCCCCCTTTAGCAGGACTCCTGGTTTCTCTCCTGGTTTATTGTCACCTCTGGGATGGTGGAGTCCTTCCTTCAAGAACATCAGTAGGAAAGAACCTTGAGTGAAGAGGACATTGGCCCAGACAGGAGAGTAGCCATCAGCCACATCGGAGAAGGGGATTCACTGCTCATCAGGGAAAGGCTTTCAGTGTTGCTCCACCCCAACAATTGTTCCTAATGGGGGACAGATGGTAGCAGGCTATTTAACCTCAGTGCATTTCCCGAATGTGGCTTGTCTCTGCTTGTTGATGACTGAACTGAGAGGGCTGGGGAAAAAACTGAAGATAGAATCCTTGTCCTCTGCACCTTTCACCATGCCCCATCTGCTCCCAGAGAAAGGTCATTGTAATGATGCATTTTGTACCCTGTGTTTTCTACTGATGGGACAGCTCTGAGAGAAACTTGAGGGGAAGTCTAATCTTCACCACACATAGCAATGCCCTTGACCATAAGCAAAAATTGTTGTGGAGATTCCTGGGTTTTCTTAATACTCTAACATTAAATTCTTTTCAACCCAATCTCATTGCTCATGTAGCATCATCTTGACTTAACTTTTTATTCATATCATCTGCTTTCTCCCCTCCAGGATGTGTCATCATGGGTGGCCTTTTTAGTTGTAGCCACAATGGTTTCTTGTTGTTTTTCTTTTTCTTTCTTTCTTTGTTTTGTTTTGCTGAGTTATTGCTTGCCTACTCTTGACATTAGGAATATACCTTTCCTTTCTCTTTCTTCAGTCTGAACTCCAGCCTCACTGATTATATTCATTGTGTTCCAAAATAATGAGTCACTTGATTTGGCAGATGAATTTTAATGTGAATTTTTTTTTCTCAAGAGATACTTGCAGAATCCGTAAAACAGGAAGACTCAAAGTCCTTTAGTTTCACAAATGGATTTTTATACTACATCTCTGTCCATAGATGTATGTGTGTATTTCACTTTCTTTATCCCATTTTGGTTGTATCTCTCAGTGGTTGAGGCAAAACCTGATGCATGACCAGCCTACCTCTGAAAGTTCTAGAAGTCTGGGTCAGGCACATGGAAAGAAGGTGTGTGGTTCTGAGGTGAACAGTGTCCTTGCTCTGTAGTGTAATGATGCGTGGGGCAGACTTTCTCAATAAAATTCTCATGCCAAATAGGAGAAAACTGAAGTGGAGTGGGTGGGATGAGAAACATCCTGTAACAGGTTATTCCTTTAGGGACAGAATGCCACATGCAAAAGTTCTCTGATAGTCTTGAAGAGTCAATTAACTGAAGAGTTCAATAGGATGGTATGAAATCATCATTAATTACACTGAATGATTTATGCTCCCATGACTTGCGTTAGTAGTTCAGGTGTGTCTTTCCCTCTGTCTTTCACCCTCCACTTGCCTCTTTATTTTTATAGGGCTGCTATTATGTATCTTACTCCTAAAGAATCCTAAGCCATTTTTTTCCAGATGCACTGGACTCTAGGCAAAGAGCATCTTTGAACTCCTGGTAGTGCCACCGGATATTTGTTGGTGTGCTGGTTGAATTAGTGTGCAGCTTTGAATTTTCTTTCCAGTGAAGTAAGGTTTTAAGGCTCTTGCAGATTCTCTTAATCTTTTGCAACACATGAATGATCCCTCCATTCTAAAGGCCACATGGTTGATTTGGTAATTTCTATAGATCTGTCTTTCACTGGTTTGCTTTTGTCTGCTCATTCCTTTTCTGTTACTTAATTATTTCATGAGATTTTGCTCTACCTTATTTACCATCCCCAATTCAGGCCATCTCTTATTCTTTTCCACAACTTTAGAGCTTTACAGCCTAGTCTCCAAGAGCCGGGGGTTTCATCTCTACATATTGCACACCATTTCCCCTCCTGTTAACTGAAGCAGAGACTAGGAATTATGTAATTCCACACTTCATTGGTCATTTGTAGGGTTGCCTTTATGAGGATTTTGTCTCTGAAGACCTCATTCCATGATAACTGTGGTATCTGAAAGATGGGAGATCAGAAATGCAGGTCACTGGCTGGAGTGAGAACCTGTCTGCTATTAGTTCTTCACATTTATTAGTTTGGTTGGAAAACGTTATTTTTTGAATTCTGTGTGGGAAGACTGTGTATGTGGTGTTAATTACATGAACTCTATATTTTAATAATATACCGAGGACTTTTAAATTTTTTCCAGGTTGTTTTTATCATAAAAGACTGTTACTTTTATTGTTTAGAATTTGGTGTTTTTATTTTTACTTTTTTTGTTAAACTGTAGCTTTTAAACCCACAATTTTGATTCAGATTTAAATGTAATCAGTTAATTCTTATATGTTTTGCTAACTCAAGGCTTATAAAACATTTTTAAAAAGCAGTTGAAGATATCTTTTGAGCATCTGTGTTCAAAAATTTACTAATTCAGCCCTGGAAACTTCTGCCAAAATATCAAAATTAAAGAGAAGAAATCACAGTACATGGAGTTCAGCAAATCTCAAACCTCCATATTTCCAGTCTTTCCATCTTCTAATTCATCTTTTTTTTTATTGCTGCCATAATGCTCTAAAATATAACTGAAATCAAGTGGTTTTCTTGATCAAATGTCTTTAGTGACCTCATGTAATTTCATAAATTAAGTTCACATTCCAAGAGTTAACAGTGCAAAATCGCCACAATGTGCTTTCAACTTCCCTTAACCCCATATTTTTTCCATTTGCTTTCTCCCCCTCTTCCTCTCTCCCTCCTTCCCTTCATCTCATCCTGTCACCCTTCCTTCCAGAATATTAAACATCCACCAGACAAAGTAGTAAATACCAGACAAAGGGGAATGAATCCTCAAAAGCCACCAGTTCACAATCTTCTGAAAAGGTCCATAACACATTCTATATACTCTGGTCTTATTGTCTTTGGTCCACTGTGTTCCCACTACTCACTCCACTCTGCCTTTCCTTTACCTCAAATGCCATCTCCATCACCATTTCTCCCCTCTCTACTCCCTTTGTCCATAGTCATCTCCTTTCTGAATATTCCTTAACCTAAGGCACCCACCTTCTCTATGCTTCCTGCAATATACCTTTACATCATTGAATTTTTTTTTCTGATTATTAAAGCAATGCATGCTCATACTCATTCTGTAAGACTCTAAGAATGGAGATAATTGTAAAAAGAAAATATGATACCTAGTGCAGTGTACAAAGTATTTACTGGGACTCTGGATGTTCAGGTTCTAATTTCATTTCTGCTTCTTAGGAGCTTGGGGCCATTGAGCATGGCACTTATCCACTGTAGGTCTCGTATTTTTCTCCTCAAAAAGGTGGGAACTGAGCTTTTTAAAATACCATTTAAGGTTTTTTTAAGAACCATTTTGGTTATAGAATTCAATGTCTAATTTCCATATCTGTGCTGGTGTATCATGTCTTGGCTCCTACATTGGGCAGTGATGTCCTCTTCATTGTCCTACCCAGAAACTTGGCCCAGAGTGGGTCTTCTAGGCATCTTGGAAAAACAGAGGCATGTGTCAAGAGTTTTATCTCTAGTAGACTAATTTGTAAAAATTTTTAGCCATTATATCAAATTTGTTACCTAGTATATTTAATGGGGAAACATCCTTGGCTTGAGTTTGATTATTATAGGATTTATTAAACTATGTCTCTCTCTACTCTTTTTGCCTTCCTCCCCCCCCTTCTAACTTAAAATGAGAGAACCAAGCGAAATGTTAAAATTCTATCCACTCAAACAACACTGTAAACATTATTTAAGTTAATTTTGTTCAAGTGCATGAGTCTCTATTTAATGCTACCACCTCTTCTAAAACTTGAAAATTTTTTCTAGCTAGAACTCTGTGATTTGAAGAATTGGAAAAAAGTTAAAACCAGGAAGGTAGCAACTTTATCATAAGATTCTTAGCAGCAGGATTGGAAAGCTGGATTGGAGTGTAGATTTATAACTCCATATAGTTCTTTAGAGTTTCTACACATTTTTCTATAACATATCTCCTCTTTCCTAAATATGGTGTCCAGGAAGCTCTTCATTAGTATTTGCCACATAATTACCCAAGAAAGCAGTCCCTGAGTCTTTATTTATGCAACCAATGGATATTTTGTTTCCTCTGGACTTCCAGGTATGGGGGGGGTGGAGTGGGATAGAACCAGAAAGCTAGTTTTGGGAATGCCACTAGTTAGCTGGGTGAAGGTGACCAAATGGCAACTTCCCTCTGACTCCATTTTTAGTGCTTTAAATTGAATTACTTTTCTTTCCAAATTGGTGAAGATCAAATAAGGTGATAAGAGAAAACCTTTTGAAATTTACAAGTCCCCTAGTAAGTGCCAGGGGTAAGCTCCTAGGTAAGCAACCCCAGGGTTCTTTGGAAAGACATCCCATACCCTGTCTCATGTAAAATCTGCCTCTTTGCCCGAGATAAATAGAATTCAGGGATAGATCGGATAGAGTCACTTTATACTTTGCTTTAGCGCTATGGTAATATTAACATATAGGCAGAACTTCTACACTGATGTAGTAATTGCTCTCATTTGCTGTTTCCTGTTACTTCCTGTTACTTCCATTTTTCTATGCCCCCTAGAAATATATTATAATTATTTGATTAGAATTTTATGCTCATGGTAATTAGCACTTTTATAGAGTACAAGCATGTAAGCATCCCCACAAAATGAAGTCCCTTTTAACATGCCAGTATAATATCCTCTTGTTCCAGAGGGATGACAAAACAAGTAAACAAACAGAAAAGCATTTGTTCCTGTCAAAATGTAGGGGAAGACAAAATAAGATACCACAGGAAATCAATTGCCTATATTGTGAAACACAACCTTCTTGTGTGCTGTCTTATAGTATAAAAATACATCACACATGGTATTTCCTTCCCTTATCATAATAGAAGCAAGCCAATCAAGAAGGGAAACTCTAAGTGTTATAACCTTTTTTCAGTTTTATTGAGATATAATTGACATATAACATTGTATTAGTTTAAGGTGTACAACCTCTAATGATTTGATTTGTGTGTATATTTTGAAATGATCACCACTGTGAGTTTAGTTAATATCCATCACCTCATATAGTTACAGATTTCTTTCTTTCTTTCTTTCTTTCTTTCTTTCTTTCTTTCTTTCTTTCTTTCTTTCTTTCTTTTCTGATGAGGACTTTTAAAATCTACTTGCCTAGCAACTTACAAATGTACAATGCAGTATTGTTGACTGTAGCTGAGCATCATCTTCTGAACTGGCCAACCAATATCATGTTAGATTATGCCACCTGCTCCTTTCTAACTATTTCTTAACCAGAAGCTTCGAAGGCAAAGCAACTGTTTTCTGCTAATGTAGCAGATCCTTGGCATAAGCTCTGTGTTTTGAAATAGCATGTACTTAGGTCAAATAGGTTGGTATGTTTGAGTTGCTGAATTTTTATTATATTCTAAAATATATGGATAATGGCTCACATAAATGTTTTTCCATATGTATTATCCTATTCATTTTTATGGAATGGGATTCCAAAACCGAGCTCCAGAGAGGTCAAGTCATTTGCCCAAGGTCATGTAACCATTGGAGAATTGAGTTGTGACTTGCTCTTAAGCCCCAACCTCCCCCCTGCCTTTGCTTTTTGCCATTTCGAATCATTCTTCCTCATCTCTTAGCAGTAGCACCTTTCCCCTCATCACTTCTCCTGTAATTCTTCTTCCTGGACCATGTTGCCTCTCACTTGAAGGAGGAAATTCTATCAGTGATTTAGGAGAATCAGTAAATGTCATGGCAGCTGGTCATTGATGGTGCTCACTCACAGAAATAAGAGGAAAAAAACAGTGTTAAAAGAAAAAAAAAAAAAGACACAGTGGCTATCTATTTAAACTCTACGACCGAGACCATTTCCACTGAGGAAGTTTCTAAATTCCCAGCTTATTTCCTTGCACAAGAAACTCATCTTTGGGCATGATGCTCTCCTTTGTGAGTTTCATGGGGGAACAGCGAGACATTTCAAATCTCATTATCTGACAGATTCAGGCCTCCTAATAGAAAGAGAACAAAGGCAATTTATGTGGGAGGAAAACGTGAGTCAGTTTGCTCTCTGACTAAAAGATGCAAGAACACCGAACCATAAATCCCAGGTAGACCTGTTTCTTCTCAGTTCAGAAGTTTCTTTCTGACTCACTATATACTGAGAAAAAATATTTTATGGAGGACAGCTGTAACAGACGATTTCCCCTGGACTCACATAACTTTCTGGACCCTCTCATGATTCTACCATAGATGCAAACTTGTCCGGGTTTCTTAAACCTCCTACCTTTGCAGACCATCAAATAGCTGTTTTTTACAGGGATCAATGTAGTGTCGACATGGCATCTAAGAAATCCAATGGGCCAAATATATGCAGTTCTGTGTATTAGTGTGTATTAGTGTCTTTTTTTATTAGTGTGTATTAGTGTATTAGTATTCCTTCTAATTTGTATAATCACTCTCCTCTAAGGTTGGTAGAAGAAAGACCAACCAAGATCTGGTTTAATTGAAACCATAACTGAATTGTTTTATTGCTATGTGTAATTTAGCTTCCTAATCAGTCTGAGCCAGCTCCTGTGTGAACCAGTCTTAAAGACAACTAATTCTCATGGACCATTTTTAACTGGCAGGTCCGCTAATCTCTCTTGACTTTGCATTGGCTGTCAGCTAAGGGATGAAGGGTTATTTGCATGTTTCATTTTCAAATGAGATTCTTCTACATGTCTGAAAATAACTAGCCATGTGGTACAATATGGTAGACTAGATAAAAAGAGCATACCATTTGGAGTCAGACAGACCAGGGTTTGAATCCCAGCTTTACATCATTGCTGTGTTGCATTGGGCAAGTTACTTCACTTCTCTGGGACTCACTTTACTTATCTGCAACTTGAGGGTGACAAAAACCTAGCTCAATGAGTTGTTGCGAAGGTTAAATCAGATAATGTTCACTAAGTGCTCTGGAGATCCTGGATGGTCAGCAAGAGGGAGGGAGGGACAAGAATTGAGAGCTCTGAGACATGGCCCATTAACCAAACATGTAATATCAGAGCACAAAGAAGACAAGGAAAGGGTGAGTGGTCAAGATGTTTCCAGGCATTATGACCCCCAAATAAAGGCTTTGATGAGGGAAAACACTAACTACAACTGAAGACAACAGCTTTCCCAAGATGGCCTCATTAAATGTTTAATTGGGTGAGAATATTTTGTGGCTTTCCACACATTGCCAGGAACCTTATGCAGTGTCTTATTCTTTCTCTAAATGCCTTTGTCACTATGCAGAGACACAGACTCAAGGCTTGCTGGAAAATCTACCTACTGGTTTTGACAGAGAACACAACCTGATTACTGAGGTTAAAGTATTTGCTTTGCTTTGATGTGTCTCTTTTAGGACAATCTCTCCCGCTTTCCCTGAGAGGGTGGTGGGAACAGTGAGTGAAATGATTTACCAGGAAGATAAGTGAAGGAGGCTTCAGGTGATCTACGAAGCTGGAGGTCACCAAGAGGTCAGGCTAAAAGGCTGCATTCCAGAGAGCTAATATTGGGTGAATTGGGTTCTTTTTTCACCCAAGAGGTAATTGTCCCCCAAAATGCATTGCTTGCAATATTTCAGATTGTCGTGCTTATATACAAACTCACAAATATTGTATTCTCTCCTGTGAATGAACCTGGCCTAGAGAAGTCCTGTTGGGAATGCAGAGGAAGCACAAGACGTGGTCTCTGCTCTCAAGGAGCTTATTCAGCTAAAGAGAGAGGACGGAAAACTTAAAGAAATAATACAAGGCATATTCAGTATGCTTTTGATCTGGGATATAAGTGAAGTGGGAGACCAAACCCTTACGTTCTCGTGGATGTTGATCCCTAATGGTGTATTCATTAAACCATCTGAGAATGGAGAGAAAATAAGACACTATTTTAACATCAGTGTATGTATTTTATAGAACACGTATAATCTGATAATTATATTGTATTTCATATCCATTATATACATATAGATGTATCCAACTGTCTTTCCTTGTGACTTTTTAATTTTGATCCGATTATTTTTCCTTTAGTTTTTTTTTTTTTCTCCAATATTTTTCTTTTTTTGTGAAGTGGCCATGAGATTTTAAAGCCACTATTTCTCCAAGCTCCGTATTTGCTAAAACAATCTGTGGGTTGCCAAACTTTTGGCTTTTTAATAATGTTGGCCCCTGAGAGCCAGTGCCTTGAAGCAGAGAGAGGTTGCGTGTGTCAGGGTGGCAGGAGGAGACCTCTTGGGCAAGAGAGGAGCTAACTGATAAAGAAAGAATGTGTCAGAAACAAGTAGGTAGCATGTGGAGGTGGGTAAGCAAAGGCCAGATTGGAAACTAGATTTCATATAGCAGAGAGTGAGGGACCATCCATTGTCTTGAATGGGGGGCATAATGAAAACTGCATTCAGGAAGGTGAGTTTGTCATGAGATATGATGAGTTAGAGGGGGGTGAAATTAGCTATTTATTTTAAGAAAAACGCTTATAAAAATTCCATCCAGAGTTACTAAAGGCCAGGTGATATTCAGGAAATTTCCTGAATCTTCCCAATGGAAGATTCAACTAAGGGGGGGGAAATCAGAGTGTAGTACTTAATCTGGGGATTAATAGATGAGATTAATAATAGATATTAGGGTTATTATCTTTTGTCCACCCATGGATTTCCAAGTTTTTGTTGCTTGTAAAGTCATAATATGAGAGGTGGGATTTTTTCCTTTCTTTGGTCACTTACTGCATCGCACTGGGCAGCATAGCCAAGTAGACGAGAGAGCAGGCTCTGCTCTGAGTGTTAATCTTGGCATCGTATTTTAGCAGTTGTGCAGCTTGGGGGAATTTAAGCTTCACTTTTCTCATATGATATATATGAAACACAATATTACCTACATCATAAGGCCTTTGTGAGGATTAAAAGAGATAATACAAGTGATATGCTCAGCAGGGCATATGGTCCAGAGCAGGCCCCGAATAAGCAAGGCTCCTGTTTTTATCTGTGTGTTCTTTGGCAAGACCCTTACTCTTTCTGAGCTCCGGTACAGTCAAATGTGAAAGGAGGTGAATCACAGCTACCTCGAGCAGTTATTGCAAAAATTAGGAGAGATGGATGTGAAGGCATTTTGAAGACTGTAATTTGCTGCATGGATGCTAGCTTTTATGGTTATTGTTGTTCCTAATAACTGGTGTCATATATAAACCATGTGTCCAGACCCTGAGCTAAAATAGGTTCTTTTACATTTAAATGGTCTATTGGGTTTAGCAGGGATGTGATCGTTTCTGCACTGTTCTTAGGTTAAGGGCCCTGCCCTGGGCTGTTAAGTGCTGAGCTGCTTGAGGGCAGGTGACAGAAGTTCATGTCAGATGGATCCCAGACCATGTCAAAAAGGCCTTTCAGGTTAGCCAGAGCTCCAGATGCCCCTGCTGCTTTGCTATAACTGAAAAGGCTTGTCCTGAGCCCGTTGTTAGGGCTCAGTAATCTCTGTCTTCTGATGAATAATTTAGGCCATGCTCATTCAATCAACAAACAATTTCCAAACACCATGTGCAATGTCCAGTGGTAGGTGCTCTGAGTAGAGGGAGGAATCCTGCAGTGATCCTATTTGGGGTTGCTTATACTCTAGTGAGGGAAATAAGCCAAATGACGGACAGAGAAGCCCATGTGATGCTTCTGGATGGTTTCAGATCTTCTGGGCACTGTGTAGTGTAGTGGACGCAACTCAGGGCACAAAGTCAGGAGACAGACTGAACCAGTTACCAGCTGTGTGATATTAGTTGAAGGACTGAATCATTCAGGCCCTTGGTTTCTGCATCTACACAATGGTAACTATACACACTTCGCATGGCTGTTAAAGATATCAAGAGTATCAGCATCTGGCCAAGAGTAAGCTTTCAACATATGGCAGCTGTTTTTACTAGAGGAAGGGTACAGCATGCATACCCACCAGGCAAGCTCTCTTCCATGTGAGCATGCTTCCCTTTAGTTGTTCTCTACAGCTGAAAGAAGAAAACAGGATCAGAACCAGATTTTTGATGGGTGGAAATTAACTTTTGCTCTATTCCAACAGCTAAATTCTGAAATACATTTTTTTCACATGTGCTATTTCTGTAATGCCTAAAATAACCAGAGGGGAATATTATATCTCCATTTTCTAGGTAAAAAAGCTGAGGCTCTGAGAATCCAAAATTTCCTGCCCAGTGAATATAGCTAATCAGAGACAGGTTGGGATTTGAACTCAAGTATTTTCCATCTTATGTGTAAGAGATTTGCCCATAAGTTTTCACCTCTCATTCAAAGTAAAGTCTAGATAGCTGAACTTTTAGATTATTATTTGCTACTGCTATACTCATGCAGATTGCATTATATATAAAATCATGACATGTTTCTTTAATTTGACTAAAGGACATATCCAGATATGTTTTAGATGGCCTTTGATTCTATAAATAATACCATATGAATCATCCATCTATGAATTAAGACAAATTCCTTTGAGAATCACTTATGTTTCCATAGTGATATGCCGTTCCAAACAATTAGCTATGGCAGACATTGTATTGAATCAGTATAGGAGGGGTAAGTGGCGTGCCTGGGTGGCTCAGTCGGTTATGCATCTGACTTCAGCTCAGACCATGATCTCAAGGTCCTGGGATCAAATCCTGCATCTGGCTCCCTGCAGAGAGTCTGCTTGTCCCCTCTCTCCTTCTCCCTACCCATCCTCTCTCTATCTCTCTCTCTCAAATAAAATCTTTAAAATACTTATGTAAGAGGGTGAAGATAGAAATTAATATTTTTAAATACCTACCATTTGTCGTATATACGACATGTATTATTTCATCCAATCCTCAGAAGATTTATTTATTCAATAAATGGATATTGGGTGCCTTTTCTGTTATCAGTTTTCTAGATAGTGAGGGTACAGTACCAAACAAAACAGACAAAACCTGTGCCTTTGTGGAAATTTAACATTCTCTTGGGAGATATAAACAATAAATAAAATATTCCAGATGGAAAGAGCTGCTATGGAGAGAAATAAAACATAAAGGATGTGGAGTGTTGACAGAGTAGTTGGGGTTTGTCTCTAATAGGAAGGGTCTCACTGAGGCAAAGACACTGAGTAAACACATAAAGGAGATAAGGGAGTGATCCTAACTGACATCTGGAGAAGAGGATTTCAGGCAGAAATGAACAGCAAGTGCAAAAGCCCTGAGGTAGGAGTGTGGCCCAGGTGTTTGAAAAAAAAACAAGGGGGCAAGTGGTGGTAGTGAAGTGATTGAGCAAGAGACCAGTAGGAGGTGAGATCAAAGAGAGTGTAGGGGCCTGATCAGGTAGAGCCTCATAGACCATTGTAAAGATGTTGGCTTTTATTCTGAGTGGGATGCAAGCCACTGGAGGACTTAAGAAGAGTGACATGATCTGACTTATGTTTGAAAAAGGTCACTCTGGCTGCTAAAAGCATAGAAAATGTGTAGAAAGCTTTTGCAATAATCTAGGTAAGAGAGGATGGTGACTTGGACTTGAGTGGTGGCTATCTAAGTGAGAAGTGGTTGGATTTATGATGTATTTGAAAGGTAGACCTGACAGCAGTTGCAGATGGATGGGATTACGAGTGTGAGAGAAAGAGAGGAGCCTAGGATTAGTCCAAGACTTTTGGAACTGGAACTGGAAGAATGGAATTGCCTCCAGTGGGGGTAGAGGACTACTGAAGGATCTGCTAATTAGCAACTTGTTCACATCCACACATCTAGGCTCTCCCCCTTTCAGCCCTGCCTTTTTCTACTTGGGCAAAATCCACAAAATGATGAAATCACTCCAGTTCATAAGCAGGCCTGGTGTGGACAAAAGACTTGCCAGGGACTCTGAAAACAACTCTCTTTCTTCTCTTTCAGACTAATTAGGAAGCAAATTCTTGTGAAATTAGAGTGCTCTAGTAAACCCAAGCCAAACTCTTGGTCAACTTGTTGATTATAGAAAATGGGGTTTTCCTGGCCATGATTCCAATATGTTTCCACCGCTTTTCCCTATCCAAGAAATGGGCCTAGATGCCAAATTCTTTCTCTTTCCCCAAACTATATCTCCTTGGATAACCTCTCTGATGGGTGTGGAATCACCACTGTGGTTATGTATAATTGGTCTTTAGACTAAAAAGCACCAACCAGAGGAAAATAAATAGCAAAAATATGATAGTCTCATGGGACTCATAAAAGGATAATTTCAGTGAAATTGTAAGATATGACACCCCTGGCAGGCATGGGCACAGCCCATCTTTCTATAAGGAGGATATTTATCTGGTTGCTTACCTTTGAGCCCCAGAGTAACCAAAGCAAGACTCAAACCTCCCAGATCAGACGTCTCTCTGTTCCTGTCCCAGCAAAGGCTTTCTAACTCAGATTGTTCCAGCAGATTAACAAAGGGATTAGTTGAACATGATTGAGTCTCCACTGTGGAGTGAGAACAGTGTAAAGCTGATTCACAGATGATTTGGGCATACATAGATAAAATATGCCTTATAAAACATAGTGTTAGTATAAAGTATCAATTTTTTTCTTCAAGGGACTAGTGAAAATATTAAGCCAGCATGGGTAGCTTAAATTTAACTATCTTGGGGTGTTCATTCATTCACTAGTTCATTAATTCACTCATTCATTTATTCATTTAACAAATGCTTTAGCAATGCATATGTACAAGGCATTGTGCTAGAAATCACTAGGGTAACTTCAAGAAGTTCACACTCTATTGTGGGATAGGGCAGAGGAAAAAACATATATGCCTCCAGTATATACTGCAGGCAGTGTATTGGACCCTGGGGTATGGCAGTGACCAGAGAGATAAAGACCTTACTTGGATAGTTCTTATAGGAATTAAATAAAAAAACATACATGTGATTACATATGACTATTTCAGACAGTGGTGTTATACCAAAAAAAAAAAAAAAAAAAAAAAAAGAGCAGGGGAGATGCAGTGATAAGTGGCTAGAGAGTGAGCAAAGTAGGAGTTCAAGGTGTTTTAGAGTGTTAGGACAGGAATACAATGATAAGCAGGAAAAACATGCCAGGAAGAAGGTACACGAAAACCAGTGATGGTGGGCAGATATGGAAAGAGAGAGGAAAAGAATAGAGAGAAGTCTAATGAAGTTCAAGCTTAACAAGAGAGGGAACTAGTAGAATGAAATGAGGTTGTGGACAAAGGCTGGGGCCAGATCACTGGAGTTTTGTAGGTCATCATTAATGAGTTTGATTTTTATTCTAAATGTAATTGGAAGCTATTAGAAGGTTTTGTGCAAGGATTTAATACAATGTAATGTCTGGCATAATTTAACTTTATGCAAGGCAGAGGATAGACAAGAGGGGCCAAGGTGGAGATAGACAGGAGGCCATTGCAAGTGAAAGAAGATGGTGTCTAGGGCTGGTGTGTGGCAGTGGAGATAATGTGCAGTGGTCAGATTTAAGATGTATTTGGAGAGAAGAATAGGAGAAATAGAACATCCAAATATGGCCCCTAGCTTTGGGGCCGAGCTAATGGTGGATAGTGTTGCCATTAATTTAGATAAGCAAGACTAGGGAAGGAAGGAGATTATAAAAAGAGTGCTTGAGGACCAATGAATAGAGTACTTAAGAAACCTGTTAAATTTGAGATGGAGGGGGGTGGGGGGATGGGAGAGCCTGGTGGTGGGTACTGAGGGCACCTATTGCATGGAGCACTGGGTGTGGGGAATGGGGAATGAATCTTGGAACACTGGAAAAAAAATTTAAGTAACAATAAAAAAAATTTTTTGACATGGTCATAAAACATCCAGGTCTGAAACTCAGAGGAGAGGTCAACACAGGAGATATAGGTATGAGATTTATCACTTATACTTGGTATTTAAATATTGTGAATGATACTGCTCAAAAATAGATATGGAAGAAAAGAGAGCTAAAGATTGAACAACATTTATACTGGAGGTACTGGGAAAGTGACTTACAAAAGAAACCAAGAGACATCAGCCAGTTGTAAGAAGAAAAACAAAAGACTGATGTTTCAGAAGCCAAGCGAAGGTATTTCAAAAGAGAAGTGTTTATCTTTTCTTTTTTAAATTTATTAATATATAATGTATTATTTGCTTCAGAAGTACAGGTCTGTGAATCATCAGTCTTACACAATTCACAGCACTCACTATAGCACATACCCTCATCAGTGTCCATCACCTAGCCACCATATCTGTCACACCCCTCTCGTAGCAACCCTCAGTTTATTTCCTGAGATCAAGAGTCTCTTATGGTTTGTCTCCCTCCCTGGTCCCATCTCGTTTCATCTTTCCCTCCCTACCCACCATGACCCCCTGCCCTGCCTCACAAATTACTCATATCATAGAGATCATATGATAGTTCTCTTTCTCTGATTGACTTATTTCACTTAGCGTAACACCCTTTTGTTCTATTAACATCATTGCAAATGGCAAGATTTTGGGTTTTTGATGGCTGCATAGTATTCCATTGTATATATATGTCACATCTTCTTTATCCATTCATCTGTTGATGGACATCTGGGTTCTTTCCATAGTTTGGCTATTGCTCTTGCAAACATTGCTCTTATAAACATTGGGACACATGTGCCCCTTAGGATCACTAAGTTTGTATTTTGGGGTAGATACCCAGAAGTGTGATTGCTGGGTCATAGGTTAGCTCTATTTTCAACTTTTTGAGGAGCCTCCATACTGTTTTCCAGAGTGTCTGCACCAGCTTGCATTCCCACCAACAGTGCAGGAAGGTTCCCCTTTCCCCGCATCCTTACCAATATCTGTTGTTTCCTAACTTGTTAATTTTAGGCATTCTGACTGGTATGAGGTGGTATCTCACTGCGGTTTTGATTTGTATTTCCCTGATGCCAAGTGATGTAGAGCAACTATTTCATGTGTCTGTTGGCCATTTGGATGTCTTCTTTGGAGAAATGTCTGTTCATGTCCTTTGCCCCTTTCTTGATTAGGTTATTTGTTCTTTGGGTGTTCAGTTTGTTAAGTTTTTATAGATTTTGGATACTAGCCCTTTATCTGATATGTCATTTGCAAATATCTTCTCCCATTCTCTCAGTTGTCTTTTGGTTTTGTTGACTGTTTCCTTTGCTGTGCAAATACTTTCTGATCTTGATGAAGTCCCAGTAGTTCATTTTTGTCCTTGCTTCCCTTGCTTTTGGCGATGTTTCTAGGAAGAAGTTGCTGCGGCTGAGGTCAAAGAGGTTTCTTCCTGTGTTCTCCTCAAGGACTTTGATGAATTCCTGTCTCACATTGAGATCTTTCATCCATTTTGAGTCTGTTTTTGTGTGTGGTGTAAGGAAATGGTCCAGTTTCATTTTTCTGCTTGTGGCTGTCTAGTTTTCCCAACACCATTTGTTGAAGAGGCTTTTTTCCATTGGACATTATTTCGTGCTTTGTTGAAGATTAGTTGACCATAGAGTTAAAGGTCTATTTCTGGGCTCTCTATTCTGTTCCATTGATCTATGTGTCTGTTTTGTGCCAGTACCATACTGTCTTGATGATTACAGCTTTGTAATAGAGCTTGAAGTCTGGAATTGTGATGCCACCAACTTTGGTTTTCTTTTTCAACATTCCTCTGGCTATTCGGGATCTTTTCTGGTTCCATATAAATTTTAGGATTCTTTGTTCCATTTCTTTGAAAAAAGTTGATGGTTATTTTTATAGGGATTGCCTTAAATGTGTAGATTGTTCTAGGTAGCATACACATTTTCACAATATTCTTCCAATCCATGAGCATGGAATGTCTTTCCATTTCTTTGTGTCTTTCTCAATTTCTTTCATGAGTACTCTATAGTTTTCTGAGTACAGATTCTTTGCCTCTTTAGTTAGATTTTTCCTTGATATCTTATGGTTTTGGGTGCAGTTGTAAATGCGATCGACTCCTTAATTTCTTCTGTCTTGCCATTGGTGTATAGAAATGCAACTGATTTCTGTGTATTGATTTTATATTCTGATATTTTATTGAATTCCTATGTGAGTTCAAGCAGTGGAGTGGAGTCCTTTAGGTTTTCCACATAAACTATCATATCATCTGTAAAGACTGAGAGTTTGACTTCTTCTTTGCCAATTCGGATGCCTTTTATTTCTTTTTGTTGTCTGATTGCTGAGGCTAGGACTTCTAGTACTATGTTGAGTAGCAGTGGTGATAGTGGACAGCCCTGCTGTGTTTCTGACCTTGAGGGAAAAGCTCTCAGTTTTTCCCCATTGAGAATGATATTCACTGTGGCTTCTTCATGGATGGCTTTATGATACTGAGGTATGTACCATCTACATAGTGAAGAAGTATGTACCATCTACGCATCTACATGGTGAAGAGCTTTGATCAAGAAATTGTGCTGTATTTAGTCAAATGCTTTTTCAGCATCTATTGAGAGTATCATATGGTTCTTGTTCTTTCTTTTATTAATGTACTATATCACATTGATTTGCAGATGTTGAACCAACCCTGCAGCCCAGGAATAAATCCTACAGCCCAGGAATAAATCCCACTTGGTTGTGGTGAATAATCCTTTTAATGTACTGTTGGATGCTATTAGCTGGTATTTTGGTGAGAATTTTTGCATTTGTATTCATCAAGGAGATTGGTCTGTAGTTCTCCTTTTTGATGGGGTCTTTGGTTTTAGGATTAAGGTAATGCTGGCCTCATAAAATGAGTTTGGAAGTTTTCCTTCCATTTTTGTTTTTGGAATAGTTTCAGGAGAATAGGTATTAATTCTTTAAATGTTTGGTAGAATCCCTCTGGGCAGCCATCTGGCCCTGGGCTCTTGTTTGTTGGGAGATTTTTGATGACTGCTTTAATCTCCTTACTGGTTATGGGTCTGTTCAGGTTTTTTGTTTCTTCCTGGTTCAGTTTTGGTAGTTTATACATCTCTAGGAATGCATCCATTTCTTCCAGATTGTCTAGTTTGTTGGCATATAATTGCTCATAGTATGTTCTTATAATTGTTTGTATTTTTGCTGCTGGTTGTGTTCTCTCCTCTTTTGTCCATGATTTTATTAATTTGAGTCCTTTCTCTTTTCTTTTTGATAAGTCTGGCCAGGGGTTTATCAATCATATTAATTCTTTCAAAGAACCAGCTCCTGGTCTGTTCTTCTGTTCTTTTGGTTTTATTTCATTGATTTCTGCTCTGATCTTTATTATTTCTCTTCTCCGGCTTTCTTCACTGTTCTTTCTCCAGCTCCTTTGTTTCCATGATTTTTTAAAATTCTTCTTTAATTTCCATGTTGACTCATTCATTTTTTAGTAGGTTGCTCCTTAGCTTCTCTGTATTTGAGTTCTTTCCAACTTTCCTCTTGTGGTTGAGTTCTAGTTTCAAAGCACTGTGGTCTGAAAATATGCAGGGAATGATCCCAATCTTTGGTACCAGTTGAGACCTGATTTGTGACCCAGGATATGGCCCATTCTGGAGAATGTTCCTAGTGCACTAGAGAAGAATGTGTATTCTATTGCTTTGGGATGGAATGATCTGAATATTTCTGTGATGTCCATCTCGTCCAATGTGTCATTTAAAGCCTTTATTTCCTTGTTGATCTTTTGCTTAGATGATCTATCTGTTTCAATGAAGGGGGTGTAAAAATCCCCTACTCATATTGTATTATTTTCGATGTGTTTCTTTGATTTAGTTATTAATTGGTTTATATAACTGGCTGTTCCCATGTTAGGGGCATAGATATTTAAAATTGTTAAATCTTCTTGTTGGACAGACCCTTTAGGTATAATATAGTGTTTCCTCATCTCTTATTATAGGCTTTGGCCTAAAATCCAATTTATCTGATATAAGAATTGCCACTGCATCTTTCTTTTGATGTCCACTAGCATGGTAAATTGTTTTCCACCCCCTTACTCTCAATCTGGAGGTGTCTTTTGGTCAAAAATGAGTTTCTTGCAGACAGCATATCAATGGGTCTTTTTTTTTTAATCCATTTTGATACCCTATGTCTTTTGATTGGGGGATTTAGCCCATTTACATTCAGGGTAGCTATTGAAAGATGTGAATTTATTGCCATTGTGACTGTTACTGTATATTGTCTCTTTTCCTTTATGGTCTGTTACTTTTAGACTCTCTCTTTGCTTAGAGGACCCCTTTCAATATTTCCTAGAGGACTGGTTTGGTGTTTGCAAATTCTTTTAGTTTTTGTTTGTCCTGGAAACTTTTTATCTCTCCTTCTATGACTATCTGTATCTTTCCTGTTTCAATGACAGCCTAGCTGGATATAGTATTCTTGGCTGCATATTTTTCTCATTTGCTGCTCTGACTATACCATGCCAGTCCTTTCTGGCCTGCCAAGACTCTGTGGATAGGTCTGTTGCCAATCTAATTTCTACAATTATATGTTACAGACCTCTTGTCCCAATCTGCTTTCAGGATTTTCTCTTTGTCACTGAGTCTTCTAAGTTTTACTATTAGATGACAGTTGTTGACCTGTTTTTATTGCTTTTGAGGGGGCTTCTCTGTGCCTCATGGATTTTGATACTTGTTCCCTTCACCAAATTAAGGGAATTCTCTGCCATAATTTGCTTTAGTATACCTTCTCCCCCCCCACCCCGCCCATCTTCTTCTGGGATCCCAATTATTCTAATATTGTTTCATCTTATGGTATCACTTATCTTTTGAATTCTCCCTTTGTGGTCCAGTAGTTGCTTGTCTCTTTTTCTGTTTCTTTTTTCTCCATCATTTGGTCTTCTGTATCAGTAATTCTCTCTTCTGCCTCATTTATCCTAGCAGTAAAAGCCTCCATTTTTTATTGTGCTTCATTAATAGCTTTTTTGATTTCAACTTGATTTGATTTTATTTCTCTTTTTTCTCCAAAAAGGGATATCATTTTCCATAAAGGGATTCTCTAGTATCTTCCATGCTTTTCTTGAGCCCAGCTAACACCTTGATAATTGTCATTCTGAACTCTAGTTCTGACATCTTACTAATGTCCATATTAGTTAGGTCCCTAGCCATCAGTACTGCCTCTTGTTCTTTTTTTTGAAGTGAGTTTCTCTGCCTTATCATTTTATCCAGGTAAGAATAGATGAATGAGAGAACAAAATACTAAAAGAGTAGCAAAGACCCCAGAAGAAGAGAAGATACACTAATGAAATCGGAAGAGACCCAAAACCAGCACAGCAGGGAGAAGAAAGGAGAAATATATATATTTATATATTCATGACTGATGAATATATATATATATATATATATGACTGATGAATATAATAATAACTGATGAATAGAACAGACCCACACACTTGAATTTGGGTGTATTTTGGTCTGTTAGAAGGAATTGCCTCCCAAAAGTTTAAAGAAAAGTTTAAAGGAAGAAACGCTTATATATGTATAAAAATTAGAGTACACATAATGGAAGGATGGAATATGACTGTAAAGATGAAAATTAAAGAAGATTCTAAAAAAGAAATTGATAAGGAGTTGGTTGAAAAAAGAAAAAAGAGGAAAGAAAGTGATGAGGCTGGAGACTAGAACAAAGCCATGTACTAGATTTAGGGTATATTTTGATCAATTAGAAGAAACTGTGTCCCAAAATTTTAAAGAAAGAAAAACCTATATGTGCACAAAAACCAAACTTAAATACAATGAAGGGATAGAATATGACTATAACAATGAAAACTTAAAAGCATTTTTTTAGAAAGGTATTGATAAAACAGTTAAAAGTTATAATAGGAAAGAGGGTAGATTTAAAAAATAACAGAAAAGAAAAAATAAAATTAAAAAAAAATTAACTTTGAAATACTGAAGAATCACAGGGAAAAAGCAATGAATTCTATGTATTGTATTCCCCTTGCTCTGAAGTTCCACAGTTCTCATTGATAGGTGATCTTGGTCTTGGCTGGATGTTCTTGCTGATCTTTTGGGGGAGGGACCTATTGTATTGATTCTCAAGTGTCTTTGCCCAAGGCGGAATTACACTGCCCTTGCCAGGGGCCAGGCTAAGTAATCTGCTCAGGTTCACTCTCGGTAGCTTTTGTTCCCTGAACACTTTCTGTACAACTTTGGAGGACCGGAATGAAGATGGCAGTCTCCCAGTCTTTGGCCCAGAGGAGCCCAGAGCTCAGGGCCCCACTCCTCAGTGTACCCTCAGAGAAAGGCAGTCACTCACTCCTGTGTCCCTGGTCTCTGGCAACTCTCTGTGCTCACCCAGCCTGTGACCAAGTGTTTCTGTCTCTGGTGCTGTTCCCATGCCACGTATCTGTTCTCGTGCTGCTCCTCCTGGTGGAGGAAGGAGAGTGTCTCCCCAGATCTGCTGCTTGTGGGGTCCCTACTCAAAGCGGAGCAGTGGCACGGATCACAGTTTATGGCAACCCCAAGCTGAGAGGCTGAGAGCCCACCCAGCTCTGTCTCTGCAGCTAGCTTCCCCACTCCAATATCTGGGAGCTCTGCCACACTCAGGCACCCTTAGTCTTTCTGTGACCTAGAGGGACCTGAGACCACACTGTTCCTGTGAGGGCTTCACCTCTTCCTTAGCCACCAGAGTGACATCCCTCAGTGGAGCAGATTTCTAAAAGTTCCTATTTTGTGCTCCGCTACTCTACCACTTGCTGGGAGCTGGCCCCTCTTCCTGTGGTCTGTCTTCCCATATATCACCTGGGATTCACTTCTCTGCACATCCTACCTTCCAGAAAATGGTCACTGTTCTGTTCTTAGAATTGCTTCTATTCTTTTCTTTGATCTCCTATTGAGTCTGTAGGTGTTCAGAATGGTTTGATAACTACCTAGCTGAATTCTTGGGGCCCAACAAAATTTAGGTCTCCTACTCCTCTGCCATCTTGCTCATCCTCTGTTTATCTTTTCTAAAAGCTGCAGAGTTTAAGGGGAATGATAATAAATAATTGATTGCTGAATTTAACAAGATAGAGTTCATTGGTAATCTTGACCATGTCCATTTTAGTGGAAATGTTTATAAGATATATACAAATACAAAGAATAATTTACCTATAAATTCGTCCTCAAGGGAATAATATAGAATTTGGGATTAGAATTTCAAATTGGTTAGGCAAAGACAAGTGTTAGGGAGAAGGATTTCAGCAGAGTTCAATATAATTAAAGAATCAAAGTTAGAGAAGTAATATTGTGTAAGTGGAGCTATAAACATTTCATGTTGTTAAATGATAAAGTACTAAGCTAGAAGTATGGGAGTGTGGATTCTGCTAGAGGGCTAGGTCATGAAAGATGTGGTAGATGTTATCTGTAGGAAATGAGGAACTACTGAAGAGTTTAATCAGAGAAGTGGCAATATCTCATCTGTATTTTCAGGAAGGTTATTCTGCAGTATGGAGAATGGCAGGCAAGATTGGACACAAGGAAACCATAGATGGATTGTCTGAGTGTTATCGGTGAAGAATAATGAGGATACAAACTTGACTAGCTATTAAAGATGGAAAAGAAAGAAATACCTTAGAAATATTGGGGATATAAATTTGGCATGTCTTGATTATAGATTAATCAAGATGCCTCCTAGGTTTTAGTTTTCAGTGACTGGATGAATAGGAATGCCAGCATCTGCAGTGGGCAAAACTGAAGAAAAATTTGGCTCAAACAGAGAACTGATAACCTCAGGTTTTCACCCGTTGACATTATGGTACTTGTGGGACATGCTGAAGGGGTTTTCCAGTAGAAGGCTGGGTATTAATTTGCAACTTTGTGAAGAAGTCTGGGTAGGATATACACACACACACACACACATACACATTCTGGAGTTACTGAAAACATCCAAAATATTTAACAATTCAGAGATATTAGTGAATGTAGTAGTGAATATAGACTGCTCTTTAGGGAGGGTTTCAGAGGTTTGGATTTAGAAGAGGAGGAGACAGATTGGACAGTCACTAGAAGCATGTGTAAGATTGAAGAGATATTCTCATTCTTTAAGATGAGAAAAACTTGAAAATATTTGTTGGTCCCAGGTGAAGAATTCAGGAATTCAGGCAGCAGTGGGAAATTCAATCAAGTGCAAGAAGAGATAGAGTAGGGATGTACTCAGGACTCAGATGAGTTATTGGCTGTGGTCAAGAGGAAGGACAGCTGTCTCTTACACTGCAGGAGAGCAGTTGGTGTGAATTTTGATAAGGAGGTAGAAGAATTGAAAAGACTCAGTTTTCTAGAACTCTTGAAAGGCACAAGATCATAGCTGAGAATGAAAATGGTAGGCACTGCATAGGGCACTTGAGACTAGTGAAATTTTGAAAGAGCATCAGTGAGGGACAGAAAGGGGAGATGATCAAGAGCTGATAAGGGAACCCATGAGCCATACATGGTTCAAGTTAGATAGCATGAGTACTGATGAGCAAGTAGTTCCATGGTCCATTATGGGACCATGGTTGGAAGAAAAAGATGTGAGAGTAGAACATAGCTGACAGAATGAGAAGAAATGAAAAATTCTAAGTACCAAGTAGGTTTAAGGACATTTAAGATGGGAATATGATATTGAGGGATCTGGAAGGTGCTTTATATGGGATACTGGAGCTTAATATTTGAAAGGAAGAAACATTACAAGTGATTATAAGGTCTAAGGAGTGACCACAAGAGTGAATGACTGAGTTGGAGTGGAATGGAGTGGAGGTGAAGGCCACAAGGGCTGATGGTGTTAGATGCTAGATGGCTCATCAGTATGGAAATTAAAGCCACTCTTGTGACATAGAGGTTGATATAGTTCTAGAATCTACATTGAATGAGGGGAAGGGACCATGAAGTCAATGGGAGACAGTGATGGGTGTGGATAGAGAATGTAGGGACAGGAGTTTTTATAAGAAAGTGGATGAACAAAAATATGTAATGAGCAATGAGAACCAAAGAAATCATCAAACCTACCTCCTGACATTAAACAAGGTAAAATGTGAAAGAATGAACAGCTTTCATTTGTGAGGGCTGATGGGAAAACTGTATTTTCAGGTGGAGAGTTAGAAGGATTAATATGTGATGAGGTTAAGATGAGAGAATTTGTTTATAATGAAGAGTTCCAGAGGTCTTACTGAGAACGTTTGAAAGGCAAAGGAACAATCAGATTGGGGCCAGCACTGAGAAAATTGGAGCAGTAAGGAGATGCAAATATGAATAAACAGAGATGACTATGGGGCTTTATGTTTTGGACAACAACCATTGAAGGGAAGCTGGTAGAATGTGCTGGCTACAGAGTCACAGAGAACATTGGCACAAAGTAGTAGCCTTTGAGGCCTGGCAGTGCTGGCATTTTGGCAGCCTGTTCTAATGACTGGTGCAAGAATAACCAGCCCTTCAAGGTCAGAGACTGGGCTGTGGGCCAGAGGAAGCCTCCCACTAGCACAGAGATAGGAGGCTTCATCTGTGTGCACTGAGTCTTCTACTAACATGGTCGACTTTCTTCTGTTTTTCTTCCATCTGCCCTTTGCTGTTCTACTCCTTTGCCATTCAACTGTGAAATGTCAGTCTCTTTATCAGACTTTGCTTAGGCCTTCATTGAATGCTCACTTTGAGTACAGACCTTATCAGTTGATTTCCATGCTTTCATGTTACCTACAATGTATGTATTCTAATGTCTGTTCTTCACTCATTAAGCAACCGTACCTTGTCTGTCTTTGAGGGGTTTGGATGCTTTCAGTGGAAAGAATAATGCCTCCTTGGAACGCAAGATAAAATTTATTAACTTCTTCATTCCTCTAATTGGCAATAATATTGAAACTTGGATGCTTCCTATTGAAGACCATTTTATTTCTTCCTGTGCTGTCCCACTTCCAAACTGTTCTTATTCACAACTTCACACTAACTCTTATTTGGGCTATGTAATAATTGTTGATAACTTACGAAAGGGTAGGTGTTTTTCCCTGTATCTTTTTTCTCAGGCATAATTTCCACAGCCTTGGAGTCATCTAGGATGCTCTGTGGAAGCATGAATAATGTAAGAACCACCTGGAAGTCCTGGTAACTTTATACTTTCTTAATAAAAAGCAAAGTGCAATTCAGAAATTCTGACTGCAGACATATTCCCCAGAACTATGTTCTCATCATGCAGATCTGGGAACATAACAGAGGACAGGAAGTGAATAGCCTTTGCTCCAGGATCAGAGGTTGCTTTTGTGTGACTTGCTACAAGTATCATTAAGTCTGAAGCCCTGACGTGTCCAAATGATGGAAATTCCATCCCCAGACCTACCTTTGGGACCTGCCTGGCTCTGATGGCAGTCTGAGCTTGCTATTTAAACCTAACCTGAACAACATTCATCCAGTTTTGTTGGTTGCTCTGGGCTCAGCCTATTGCCCTGCATTTCCAAAAGATGGAGAAGATGGGCTTTAGTGGGAGACCCAACTGGTCAAAAGGGCTTGAAACTGAATCTAGAGGGAAAGTAAGAACAAGTCCAGATAAAACTACAAACCCATACACAGTGATGAGGAGCATGGTTGATATTCCTACCCTTTGTTCTGCCCCTGTGAAACCATTACCCATTTACACAGATCTGGGCATACCATCACCCTACTCCAGGTCTTCAAAGGTTTTGTAATAACCCTGGGAACAAAATTCAAAATCCTTAGCAGGACCTTTGAGGTAGTTTATGACCAAGCTTTAATCTATCATTCAGTCTCATTTCTTGCCACTTTTCATCCTGCCATTATGTTTCAGCTCCATTGTAGTGACCTTTCCCTAACATAGCACATTTTTTCACAAACTTTTGTCTTCTTACACATGTCAGTACCTAGTTGTAAATTGTCATTCTACCATCTTTTGCTTGGAGAACACCACTATAACCTTCAAATCCCATCAAGTCCCAATATAATCTTTCTTGGAAACTTCCCGCAATACCTACAGCCAAAGATAGTGGCACCCTCCTGTATGCTTATATATATATATATATATATAAGCATATAAAATTATATATATATATACAATTACAAATTGTATATATACCTATCCTAAAAACTTTACAATTACAAATATATATATATATAATTGTAAAGTTTTTAGGATATATATATATATGTAATTGTAAAGTTTTTAGGATAGGTATATATACAATTTGTAATTGTATATATATATATATATATCTGTATATATATGTATATATATATATATTTGTAATTGTAAAGTTTTTAGGATAGGTTGGTGGGCTAGAAAATCTTGGGCAGGAGCTGAAGGTAGAATTTCTTTTTCTTCAGTGAAACCTCAGTTTTGCTCTTAATGCTTTCCTCTGATTGAATGGAGCCCATCTAGATTATCAAAAATAATCTCCTTTAGTCAAAGTCAAGTGATCGTAGATATTAACCACATCTACAAAATATTATTTAAAGATTTATTTATTTTAGAGAGAGAGAGCATGAGTTGGAGGGGCAGAGGGAAAGGGAGAGGGACCTCAAGCAGACTCTGCACTTAGGGCAGAGCCTGACACGGAGCTGGATCCCAGTACCCTGAGATCATGAGTCAGATGTTTAGCCAGTTGCCCACCCAGGCGCCCCACATCTACAAAATGTTTTTACCGCAACACCTAGGTTAGTGTCTAATTGAATAACTATTATAGCCTAGCCAAACTGACACATGAAATGAACCATCACAGGGAGATAAAGTTATTATTATCTCATTGGAACCAAATTTTTCAAATATTTGGAAGCAGCTATAGCACAAGGATCTTACTGTGGGGTCATACAGAGTTTTTTATGGAGATATGTTTTCTCTATTGGCCACATACAATAGATATTAACTATCTAGAAAGTATTTTAGGGATGTGTACATTACTTTTTCTATTAAAATATTGTCAAAGAGGAGTGAAAATTACTAGGAATGATAAATATGGGGTAAATATAAAAGTTCATTTTTTTTCTCTTAATCTCTCCCTCTCTCTCTTTCTCTCTCTCTCTCTCTCTCTCTCTCTCTAGGAATATTTGTTTATATAATTGACATCCAATATCCTATTAGTTTAGGGTATATATTATTGTGGTTCAATATTTTTATACATTATAAAAATGATCCCCATGATATGGCTAGTTGCCATCTGTCAACATACAAAGTTATCACAATATTATTGACTATATTGCTTATGCTGTATATTACATCATGCCTTTCTTATTTTATAACTGGGAGTTTGTACCCTTAATCCCTTTCATTTATATTAACCACCCTCCTAAGCCCTCTCTGCTCTAGTAACCAGTAGTTTGTTTCTTATATCTATGAGTCTATTTCTGTTTTGTTGTTATTTGTTTATTTGTTTTGGTTTTCACTTAGTGTAATACCTTCTAGGTCTATCCATGGTGTCACAAATGGCAAGATTTCCTTGTTTTTTATAGCTAAATAATATTCCATTGTTTATATATACCACATCTTCTTTATTTATTTGTTTAATGATGGACACTTAGGTTGCTTCCATATTTTGGCTGTTGTAAATAATGCTGCAGTGAACCTGGGGATGCATATCTCTTCACATTTGTATTTTTTGTTTTTTTTGGGTTTTTTTGGATAAATGCCAAGAAATGGACTTAGTGGATGCTATGATACATTTATTTTTAATTTTTTGAGGAATCTTCATACTATTTTTCATGATGGCTGTACCAGTTTGCATTCTCAACAGTTCATGAGGGTCCCCCCCTTTTTTGTTTTACATCCTTGCCAAAACGTACTATTTTTTTCTTTTTGATAATGCCAGTCTGACAGGTGTGAGGTGATATCTTATCATGGTTTTGATTTGTCATCCCTGATGATTAGTGATGTTGAGAATCTTTTCACATTTGTATGTCTTCTTTGGAAAAAATGTCTAGTCAAGTCCTTTGCCTGTTTTTTAATTGAATTGTTTGTTTTCATAAGTTATGTGAATTCTTTATATATTTTGGATATTAACCCCTATCTAATAGATCATTTGCAAATATTTTCTCCCATTCAGTAGGTTGCCTTTTTGTTTTGTTAATGATTTCCTTGGCTGTGCAAAAGCTTTAGTTTGACGTAATCCAATTTGTTTATTTTAGCTTTTGTTGCCCTTGCCTGAACAGACTGGCCCAGAAAAGTATTGCTAAGACCGGTGTCAAAGTGTTTATTGCCTGTGTTTTCTTCTGGGAGTTTTATGGTTTCAAGTCCTATATTTAAGTCTTTCTTTTGAATTTATTTTTATATATGAGGTAAGATAGTGATTCAGTTTTGTTTTTTTGCATATAGCTCTCCAGTTTCCCCCATGCCATTTATTGAAAAAACTATTTTTCCCATTGTGTGTTCTTGCCTCTTTTGTCATAGATTAACTGACCACACATCCATGACTTTATATCAGGACTCTGTATGCTGCTCCAGTAATCTGTAGATCTGTTTTGTGCCAGTACCATACTGTTTCGATTACTATAGCTTTGTAGTATACTATGAAATCAGGAAGCGTGATACCTCTCACTTTTCCTTGCTCAACATTGCTTTGGCTATTTGGAGTCTCTTGTGATTTCATGTAAATTTTAGGATTCTTTGTTTTAGTTCTGTGAAAAATTTGCCTTTAGTATTTTCATGCAGATGGCCTTGAATCTCTAGATTGCTTGCATAGTATGGACATTTTAACAATATTAATTCTTCCAGTCCATAAGCACAAAATATATTTCCATCTATTTATGTCATCTTCACTTTCTTTCATCAGTCCCTTATAGTTTTCAGAGTGCAGTTTTTTCACCAGCTTGGTTAAATTTAATCCTAGACATTTTATTTTTTTTGATGCAATTGCAAATTATTTGGTAATTTCTCATTCTGATAGCTCATTATTAATGAATAGAAATACAACCAATTTCTGTATGTTTACTTTGTATCCTGTGACAAAACTATATGGGCTTAAAATATATATGAATAATTAAAGCAAAATGTACAACATGTTTCACAGGTTGTGTAACATATATAGATATAATGTTTATGATAACTATAGCCTAAAGGATCAAGGGGACTAAATGGACTTTTACAGTTGAAAATTTTCTACAGTAGACTGAAAAATTAAGAATGAATATTGTCATCCATAGGTCAATCACCAAAAAGGGCAGTGATTTATAGCTAAGACTCAGTGATCCCAACCTTATTTATTTACCCAGAATACATTAAAAGAAACTTGTATAGGAATGTTTATAGTAGTTTTATTAATAATAGCACAATGTAGGGATCCCAGATGTCAATCAGTAGGAGAACGGATAAGTAAATTACTATCTTTATCAATGGCATAATACTCAACAATTGAAGTGGAAGGACTTACTCATATGCATCAACTGGGATAAATTTGCAAAACACTATGCTGAGTGAAAGGAGTTTTATATGAAGGGTACATCGTGATGATTCTATTTATATTATATTCTAGAACAGGAAATGCAGTTTATGCTGGGAAAATAATCAGAATAAGGGTTATCTCTCGAGTAGTAGGGGGTTGACTGGAAAAGGGAAAAAGAGAACTTTCTGAGGTTATGGTAATGTTCTGTATCTTAACAGTCTCCTAGGTTACAACAGGTATGTGCATTATCAAAACTCCACAATCTGTGCAGTTAATTGTATGGAAATTTTACATCCAAAGAAAATAACTATCAAACAAATACTGAACTTTGGTTAATGATATTCATGGTGAAATATTTAGATGGAAATAGTCAGATGTCTTCAATTTGCTTTGAAATGTCTTAAAAATAGATAGGATGATGTATGTATATAGGTGTGAATAGATAGGTATGTAATAGAGGCAAGTCTAGTGAAGAGTAATGGTATAGTCTAGGTGATTAGTATATAGGTATTCATGGTAGGATTCTTGCAGTTCTGTTGTCTGATTGAAAATTTTTCCAATACACTTTGGGGAGTAGGAAACTGGCTGCAAATAACCAGAAATTTTCTAGGATTTGGTTATTTAGCTGCAGTTTCAGAAACATAAGAGTTTTTATTTATTTGTTGTTAAATGTGGTACAGGTTACCACACTGATCTACCCCAAATCATCCTATGGTGAAGAGATAAAGGAATCCAGAAGTGTTTTCAGATATTCTTGAAGAATCAGCTTCTGCTTGGACAAAAGCATTCCTAAAGTCTGGCTTTAAGAACCAAATGTTTCTTTTAACATGGAAGTAGATTAGGATAACTTTTCCTTTTCTCAAAACCCAAGGGCTTGGAGCAGGTGGAGTGTGACTTTCAGTCTGAAACTGAGAAGTGCCTTCTTTATTCACTAGCCATATCTGGAGGAATCAGTCACTTGATTGACAGAGCCCTTAATGACCTGGTGCTTTACATAGCATAATAGTACTGCAGGTGTCTTTGAAAAGGATGTTTCAGATAGGACAGTGAGCCCCCTTCCTTGGTAAGTCATACTTGATCATATACAAATAAGATCTTTGTTTGACCTGGAGTGTGTATTTTAAAAATCTAACATCTCCACTTGGACTTAAAACTATCTTAAGTGTATTTTCCTTTTTCGCAATAGACACCTTTATAGGTGTCTTTACCTAAAATCTTTCTTTTGCCTTAAATAAGGTAATAGTTTTATAGTTCAAGAATTTCATTTTATTCAAATAGATAAAGCTTATTTTCTTGCTCCTGTCCTGTTGATTCACACAAATTAGGGGACGGTGTCTCATAAGTCCTGGATTTGGCTTGGAGAAAGGCTGTGGTCTCCTGAGAGTAATGGTGATTGACTGCAGGGATCTGAATTGAGCTCCCTTTTCTTAGAATAAGAACAGAATATTCATGAACAAAGTTTATCGTGAACAGGAACCAATAAAAGAACACTGATGGGTAGAGGTATTGTACTGATGGGAATGATTCTTGAGCCTTATGAGGGGAGGAACATTGAGAAAATGTTCAAATGGATACAAAAACTCCTAGGAAGAAGGTAAGATCCTCCTCCAGATATACCTTCTCCTCCTCTTCCTCCCTCTCTTCCTTTATTTTCTTCCTCTCTTTTCTCCTGAAATGATTGTATATGGATTTCTATACATCACATAGTATATCTATTATTATCTTTTTATAGGTAGGCAGATGTGAATCTTGCTGATTTTTACATAATAAATCATGAACATAGGTGGTTGGAACTATCACTAAACATTGTTTGGGTGCAGAATTAAAGAGGGATGTTGCAAAAAGACAAATGAGAGTCTTTCACCCAAGAGGAAGTATGTTTGTAGACAAATTGTTCTTTTTGAAAACTTATATTGGCTTGTTTGTTTAGGTCTTATCTTCTTCCAAAAAAATAATTTGATGTACCTTAAAATATAACATACATATACCATAGTGTCATCCAAGTAGGAATAAGTAAAAATCATGTATGGGGAAGTATAAATATATATACAAATACTAGTAAAACATGCTTATTATAATGAAATATTACAGTGAATTGTTCATTCCTTGTAAGTAAACTACAGCAAAAAAAATTAAATCACAGTGAGTCATATACTTCTTTTCAACAGAATAAAGATAGCACAGCACTTCTTTAGTAAAGAAAACCTTTGTGCTAAATTTTTGAAGAAATTTCATATACTCATACTATGCATGAATATTTACGGAGTTCTTTAATTTAAAAAGCTTTCTCCTCTTTTTATTAATACAAGTCTATAAGTATTTCGGTCTCCTTTTACAGAAAAGTAGATTGAATCTTAGAAAAAGATATGGTTTTGTGGCTAGTAAGTTATGGGTCAAGAGTTATAGCCAGTATCTTTTACCTCCAAATCTTGTGCTCTTTCCATGTCGCCACGTCAGAGATATTGGCCACAGTAATGGATGCTGTTTTCAATGGTCTACTTACTGAGGATGCAGGGATGGAGACAGCATGTGACCGTTTCCTGTATTGGCCCTTGGTTAAAAGCTGAGGGCATAGAGGTTACAACAAAACTCATTGAGGGACTTGCTGTTTGGAGTAATTTACTGAGGTCTAGGTATTTTGCCTTTTAATAATTTAAATTTATGTGGGTTTAAGACGTCAGAATTACTGAAAGAATTGAGGCAAAATATGCCCCTTAAACTAACAATCTCATTAGTATTTTCTTGATTGGAAATTGTATCATTCAGGGTCCTGGCAGGAGACAGATGGCACCACCTGAACTGGGTGATTGACATAATTTTAATAAAGAGACTATTTACCAAGGACTGGGCAGAGTTTAGGGAAATCATCAAGGGACAGAGCAGGGCTTGTAGAGAGGAACCAGTCAAGGAGTAGCACTCCTACAGGAGGGGAAGTAGAAGAATAAATTTCTCGATAAACTATCAAATATCCTGTTGCAGCTCCCACTGGCCAAATTGAACAATAAGGTAGAGGATATCAGAGCCCTTTGATACATCCCATATAGGTCAGTGTCCACAAGCAAAGAGCAGAGTGGAGAAGGGTGAAGAGAAAATCTGGAGGTGTGCACTGGCATGAAAATGCTTGGAAGTTAGTATAGGCATGACTTCTCTGGAAGAAGCAAACAACAGTAATTTGGTAAATGTTGATCAAAGAAAAATGTATTTGCTTTCAATTATAGCTGGGACGGTAATAGTATAGATTAAGTTAAAAAGAGAAAATGGAATGAACTTCTCTTGAACACTAGTATACTCCAGGTACTGTGTAGCTTGCTTTCCATATATCAGTTTGTTAAATTCTTGCAGTAGTGACACTGGATATTATCACCACTATCATATATGTAGGAAATTAAGGCTCAGAAAAGAAAAGAGATTTATCCCACAGAATAACTAGCAAATAGCAAATCTGAGATTTGAATCCAGGATTTTCTGTCTTTTTTGCTTTTTAAAAAGATTTTATTTATTTATTTGCACAGAAGGGAAAGTAAGAGGGAGAGAGAGAATCTCAAGCAGACTCTATTCTGAGGGTGGAGCCTGATATGGGGCTTTATCTCATGACCCTGAGATCATGACCTGAGCCAAAACCAAGAATCAGACATTTAACTCACTGAGGCACCCAGATACCCCCAGGATTTTCTAACATTAAGGCTTGGACTTTTTTACTTCTACACTTTTCCTGCCCACTTAATTTTAAGTCACCAGTGGAAAGCCATAATATATCTTCACTGAAGTAGAACCTTAATGTTTATGAAGAAGGAGTTTTAGATTACATAGATACACAACATCAGTGTTCAGTCAAGACCAAAAGTTACCACTCAAGAGATAAGAGTGGACCGCAAGTAAGTGAAACCATGCGATACTTGACTTTCTCCTCTTGGCTTATTTCACTCAGCATAATCTCTTCCAGTCCAATCCATGTTGCTACAAAAGTTGGATATTCATCCTTTCTGATGGAGGCATAGTATTCCATTGTATATATGTACCACATCTTGGGAGGGAAACGAAACAACAGAGGCTTTGGACACAGAAACAAACTGAGGGACTTGGAGGGAGGAGGGTGGAGGGATGGGAGAGCCTGGTGGTGGGTACTGGGGACACCTAAAGCGTGGAGCACTGGGTGTGGGGAATGGGGAATGAATCTTGGAACACTGGAAAAAAAATTTTAGTAACAATAAAAAAAAAAAGATAAGAATGGAGAGTATTCAAATTTGAAATATTCAGAGACAATAACTAGTCATAACCCTTTTCCATGGCAGTAGCTGCCATTTACTGACTATTTAAAATATAGACACTCACTTTCTATGCCTTAAATCAATTCTTCGTCATCATATTGATCATGTGAAGATGAAATAGGAAAGTGAAGCATATGAAAGAGAGTGAACAAGAGAAAGGGTGAGGTGAGAAGCTAGGTTTTTCTGAATGAACTTGTTTCCACAATTATGAAGCAAAATAAAATTTAAAAAATGAAAAAAGAAAGATAAATTCCCTAGAAACAAGAAAAAAATTGAAAAACTTGGTACAAAATTTGTTGGCAAAATCCTATAGAGAGGAACATTTTCAAGTGATTTAAAACAAAGCCATTTGTCTATACATCCTTAGTGGCATGTGAAATGAATGAATGAAATGAATGCACCAAAACTGTAAAAAGAATATCCAAAACTGTTCAGTGTAGTAATCTTTTGAGTCATACTGTTGATATTGCTATTCTGAAGCTATCGTGCATAGTTAATATATTATAAAGCAATATCACTTTAACATAATCATTGTTATTAGGACATAAGATTTTTAGTATAGAAGGAAAATGTATAAAATCAAAGAATTTCATGCAAATCAAAACCACAATGAGATACTATCTCGTACCAGTCAGAATGGCTAAAATTAAGTCAGGAAATGACAGAAATTGGTAAGGATGCAGAGAAAGAGTAACCCTCTTACACTGGTGGGAATGCAGGCTGGTGCAGTCACTCTGGAAAATATTATAGAGGACCTCAGAAATCTGAAAAGAGAACTACTCTCTGTAATTGCACTATTAGGTGTTTATCCCAAAGATATAAATGTAGTAATCCCAAAGGGCACCTGCACCCCAATGTTTATAGGAGCAGTGTCCACAATAGTCAAACTATGGAGAGAGCCAAGGTGTCCATCGACAGATGAATAAAGAAAATGTGAGATATATATATCTCCAATGGAATACTACTCAGCCATCAAAAAATTAAATGTTGCCATTTGCAATGATGTTGGCTGGAACTAGAGGGTATTATGCCAAGTGAAATAAGTCAATCAGAGAAAGACAATTATCATGATCTCACTCATGTGGAATTTAAGAAACAAAACAGGATCATAGAGGAAGAGAGGGAAAAATAAAGCAAGATGAAATCAAAGAGGGAGACAAATGATAAGAGATTCTTAATCCCAGGAAACAGAGTTGCTGGAGGGGAGGGAGGTAGGGGGATGGAGAAAGTGGGTGATGGACATTAAGGAGGATGTAATGAGCACTGGGTATTTTATAAGACTGATGAATCACTGAAGTCTACCTCTTAAACTAATAATACACTATGTTAATGAGTTGAATTTAAATTTTAAAAAATTAAAAAAGGTTTTCAATTAAACTCCTATAATTTATAATTGGAAATATCGAGTATGTATTTATGACATAGAGCATTGTATACTGAAAAGACTTAGAAGTAATAATGAATCTAGTAGCAAGAAGTACCACCAACATCCAAATTATGTTATGTAAATATCTTTTTCTACTAGAGGAAGCACGGCTGTTTGGAAAAAATAGCTGCTTCCAGGTCTGTGACAGGAAATATACAAGATGAGCTTGAAACACTTTATTTCAGAAAATAAGGAAGCTACCAGAAACTAGTGGGATCATGACAAAAGGATTCAGGAAGCAATGTGAGAGACTCTCACTGGACCAAGATGAGACATCCATAAGAATAAAAATTCAAAGATTAAAATACATCAAAAATGTGAAAAAAACCAGTGTAACATATGATTTTTTTTTAACATATGATATTTTAAAAGGAAAAACCGTTACTTGCAATTTTGCAGTCAGCTAAAGAACCAATTCTCATTTCTCTGAAAACTGGTAAATAGAGAAAGAATCAAATATACTAATTGCTTTATTTGAGAGAGAGGAGAGAGAGAGATGGTGTCAGAGAGAGTGAGCAAAGGGGTGTGGAGGACAGAGAGAGAGAGAATCTTTTTTTTTTTAAGATTTTATTTATTTGTTGGGGAGGGGGAGCAGCAGACAGAAGAAGAAGCAGACTCCCCATTGATCAGGGTACCCAATGTGGACTCAATTCCAGAACCCTGGGATCATGACCTGAGCTGAAGGCAGATGCTTAACTGACTGAGCTACCCAGGTGTAACAAGGAGGAGGAGAGAGAGAATCTTAAGCAGGCCCCACACTCAGTGCAGAGTCTGACTTGGGGCTTGATCTCATGACCTTGAGATAATGACCTGACCTGAAACCAAGAGTCAGATGCTCAACCCATTGAGCTACCCAGGCACCCCATACCTGTTTTTCCTATACAACCTCAGGATAGCCAAATATCTGGAGGCCTATTCTTTTTAAAAGTATGACAGCCAGCAAATGAAGGAAGAAAGAATTAGAAAATCATCACTTTGTAAACCTCTAATAAAATAGTGGATCTAGGTAATTACAGTCAATGGCTACTAACATCATAGAAAGCAGACACTGTGTGCCTCCTATTGGAATTAGGAAATATGTTCAATAAAGTATTTTTTGTCAAAGCATTGACCCTAAGTCAGGTCTAACTTCTGGCTATAACTATCAGCTTACAGGAAATACAGTGGTAAAGGGACATGTTAAATATTGGCATGGAGTTGGTGATCAACAACATCCAGAATGTGAGAAATGCTACATAACAGCATGAATGGCTTGATTTCTTCACAAATAAATTGTAAGGAAAACAAAAGAGAAAGGTGAAGCTGAAGTTTTAAAAAAGACCCAAGAAACCCATAAAATATAATGTATGGAAATTGGCTCTTGATCCAAAAAAAATGTAAAAATACATTTATGAGAAAATTAGAAATATTAGACACTGGATTTTTAATGAAACTAAGGAATTATCACAAGTATTTATGTAGATTAATGGTATTATAGTTATGTTCTTTAAAGGAATCCTTGTTATTAGGGATACTTACTGAACTAAAGAAATAATATGTTGGATTTGGCTCAAAATAATATAGAGGCTTGTGGGGTGGAGTTATGTGGGAGGGTTGAAAGAATAAGACTCTGATTTGACATTTGTTGAAGATGGGAAATGGTCATGTGGAGATTCATTGTATTTCTCTTTACTATTTCGACTATTACACAATAAATTTTTAAAAATGTGTTTCAATAGGCAGGATTATTAAATTCCACATGTGGATGGTTCAGAGATGCTATAATTTAAGAAAATCATTTGAAGCCTGCTTGGGTGGCTCAGTTGGTTAAGCGACTGCCTTCGGCTCAGGTCATGATCCTGAAGACCTGGGATCGAGTCCCACATCAGGCTCCCTGCTCAGCGGGAAGCCAGCTTCTCCCTCTCTCACTCCCCCTGCTTGTGTTCCCTCTCTGGCTGTGTTTCCCTCTGTCAGATAAATAAATAAAAACTTTAAAAAAAGTAAAAGAAAGAAAATCACTTTAAATTAAAAACGAGTAGCTCACCCAGTCATCAGTTGAAAACTGTACTGTATTTAAATCCTTTTACATGAACTGGGTGTGAATCTTGGTCCATAAACTCCAGTGTGTAAGGGAAAGAATGTTTTCAAAAATTTTCTGAAACCCAATTTAGGTTCTATTTAAGGATCCAAAGAGTGAAAGATTAATTTCAGAGGATTATCCCCCCTTTTTTCCCTGAGGTGCATTCAAGCTTAGGGGTGTCACCATATCACTGTGGTCTGGGATTCGGGGGCACGTAGTCCTCAGTGTCATCTGTCCATGCTGACATCTGTTGAAACATCCGTTGTGCCCTCTGATCCTTGAACTTCCATCCATAGAGGTCACTAGGAGTCATTCTCTCTCTCCATCTTTTTCTCCTCAACTCTCCTCAGGTCTGGCTTTTTCTAGTTGATAATTTGGTACCCCTGTCATCTGCAAAGGAAACGTTCTGTCTACCAGGCTATAGACAGCAACATTCTGTCTACTTCACTTCCTGTGAAGTTCTCCCAGTCCTGTCTGCTTGGAAACACAGCTGAGCTGCTCCTTTTTCAAGGTCTTTATCTTCTTCCAAGGATTCCACCCTGAAAGGAAGCACAAGTCTCCTCTGCTTTTGCATTCCACAGATGTTTGGGTTTCCTATCATTCCTTCTACCACTGGTCCTCACTCTACACAGGGTTAGTGAAGCCAGAGGGCAGGATGTGCTCTAGATACCTGCTAATTTCTGCTACATTGTCCTCTCCCTACATTATCTTCTCTGTTCCATGTCAAGGAACACTGTTCCAGCCTCGCAGCAGGAAGCCTTGTTCATTTTTTGACTCTGCTCTGAGTTATTTCATTTCCCTGACAGTGAGGCATTTGAAAATCAAAGACCAACAAGAGAATTTTATTTCCTTTTCAAGGCAGGCCCTTCCCAGTGGGAATGAGCGAATGGCCTAAGTGTGGAGCTGGGCAAGGAGAGGGATGGTAGAGATAATATTAAAATATTTTTGAAATAGCAACAATAAATGACACTAAGTGGCAGGAACTACTGTAAGTACTTTCCATCTATAAATGTATCTTATTTTCCTACCAACTCTGTAAAGTCATGACTGTCACCTCCATGTTGTGGATCATGAAACTGAAGCACAGAGAAGCTAAGTTTCTTGTCCAGGGTTGCACAGGAAGTAAGTAGTAGCAATAGAACTCCAGGATAGGCAGTCTGGTTCTAGATCTGTGTTCTTTAAACCATCAAGAAAAATAGGCTGGAAATAAGACCCAGTGCATTTGAACATTCTCGATGAGGTCTTTTTTTTTTTTTTTTTTTTTGCATGGGTATTCCATTTTTGAAATCACCAAAAGCATAAAACCAGCTGCTTCTATTTAATTTTCTTTTCTTCATCCACACACAGTGTAGATAATGTGGAAGAAGAAATGTAATACCTACCAAAGTCCCACAGATCCATCTCACTATGGCACTGGAATTCATTTTATTAAATTTCCATTTTATTTCAGAAAGGACACTAACCTTTAGTTTAACTAATATTCTCATGGTCCCCCAGCGAGGAAGAAGGAGTGCTAGGATGGAAACCCAAGGCCATCTGATCGTGTTTATTCCTTGACCACACTAGAGTGCTTAACTGTGTTTCGACCTGAAATTGAAGGTGGACATTTGCACAGTCCCTATGAACATCTGACCCTGCCAGAGGAGAGGAGAGTCGAGCCTTGGGCCTGTCAAGTGGATGCCTTTCCACCAGCTGTGACTAGGCTCACCGTTAGGCAGCAGTAATGGAAAGCTAGAGGAAAACAGATGGAACACACCGGAACCTTCCAATCAGGGGTCTTCGATCTCCTTTGGCTTCTCTCAGCATTGTGCATCATCTGCATTAAAAAGCCCAATGGATCTTTTTTCAGCTGCGACCCGTCAGCCCACATAACCTTCTTGCTGACACTCCTCTGGGAAAGTTCCCTGTCCTGCAATAACAGACTGAGGAGGGTGCAGATAATTCGAACTTAGATTGTCAACTTGGTCTCCAAAGTCAGTTACACCAGAAAATGCACCAGCTTGACGTATGATGCATACAGCCATTTTATGGAAATGAATGATCTAAACTGCTTATTTTTGGGTAGAAGTTAATAGCATATTTTATATGTCCCAATCACTCATTTTTATGGGAGTCGAGGCAATAACATTGATTAAGATGAATTCTCAGAGCCAATGTCAGTTAACTCAACTTTGGTCTTTCATGAAGTACCATTCATTTAATTTTTGCTTTTCTTCTCATCCCTTCACCCACCATCATAGATGATACATTTAATATAAAAAGTCATTTGCAGGCAATGTATTTAGAAATAAAGATGTTCAGGTACCTAAGTGCAGTGGTCTCTGTGAGAAATTGCTATTGATTGCAGACTTGTTACAGGAATCTGAAATTGACGCACAGAAAACACACACCCAGACACACACACCTTGACTGAGGTTCAACTGCTCTCCTCCCCTTCTTGTCATAATAGCTTAACATAATGATAGTGCTGTCATTATAAATATTTGGAGGCTTCTGCATCTTCATAATTGATGGATTCTGAATGTTGGAGGACTCAGAATAATTTTTAAATCGGCACGAGCATCATGTTCAAAGCATTTCCTTAGATTTTTCAGAATGAAAACCAGAACCATCCTCTCTACCTTCGGAAATGATTGGGAAGCGTAAGAGAGACAAACACCCCCAGCCCTTTTATTTCCCAGGTCTTCCTCTGGTAAATTGAAAACGGTACCTCCCCTCTGTGAATCTGCCACCCTCCACATGCTTGGCCCGGATGCCACACACCTGCTCTGCGTCAGACGGAACCCACTGAAGCATATGGCAGCTTACATATTGCCTTGTCCCAGGACGGATTGGGAGTGCTGGTCACCTGGGCTCTGTTTTCAAGTGGTGTGACAGCAGCTGTGGGAAGTCCAGAGAATGACAGGCTCTCACTGCTCTTCTTACTAGTGGGAGAGAAGAGCAACTGGAACAGAAGGGAGATGTTTTCATATACCCAGCAGCTATGACTTGAGTTCTGTACAAGAACACACTAGTCACTGGCTTTCCCCACCCTGAGCAGCTGCAGTAGGAGGGAAACCCTGATTTTTTAATTTAAAATTGATAGTCAGTTATAGCAGACAGAATTTTGGCCCCCCAAAGATGTCCATTTTATAATCCCAGAAACTGTGATTATGTTCATTTTACATGGCAAAGAGGAATAAGGTATCAGATATACCTAAGGTTGCTCACCATCTGATTTTAAAATAGGGACGATTATCGTGGATAACCTGGGTGCGCCCAGTGTCCTCACAAGAGTCCTTCCGGGGGGAGAGGGAGGCAGAAGAGGTCTGAGTGATGCTATGTGAGGAGGGCTTGACCTGCGTTGCTGGCTTTGCAGATGGAGGGAGAGGGCCGCTGGCTGAGGAGTGTGGGCAGCCTCCAGAAGCCCGGATTCTCCCCTTGAGTGCCCAGACATGACATCAGGCCTGCTGACACCTTGATTTTAGTTCCGTATGACTTAGGTGGGACTTCTGAACTACCGAAGCCAATGTAACGAATGTATCTGTTTTGAAGTACTGTATATGTGGGAATTTGCCCCAGCAGCAGTAAGAAACGGACATAAGGAGTGATGGTTTGAGTTGTGGTTCTCAACTTAGGGGTACCTTGGAATCATCTGGGGAGCTTTTACAAGTCTTTATGCTTGGGCCCCACCCCAAACCAATCATCTGCGAATCTCTGGGAGTGGGACACCAAAAGTCAATTTTATAAACTCCCCGGTGATTTCACTGTGTAAGCAAAATGGAGAGGCAGTGATCTAGTGGATGGGCCCCCAACAGTGTTTGGAGTCAAGAAAGCTGTTCAAATCCCATTTTTTTTTTATTTTAAGATTGAGCTCAGATAATTTATTTCACCTGCACACTAAATGAACAGATACACATATATATTTTTATTTACAGCTATATATTATTGTATTATATAATTTAAATATATAAATATATAATGTACATATAATTATATAAAAATATATATAATTTATATATATAAATATATATATGTGTATGTACACACACACACACACACACACACAAGCCAGCCCTTCTGTAAAATAGAAAGCTAATTGTAAGTGAGTTTATTATTTTTTTTAAATTTTTTTGTAAGTGGGGTTTTTATATGTGAAGAATTTAGCACATCATAAATGCATGTAATAAAAGTTTTTATGGTATAAGTAATTGAGAGCTATTGAAGAGTTTAAAACATCATTCTCTGATAACATCAAAATATGTTTATATTCCTATTTTATGTTTTTCTGGGCCCATGAGTCTCAAAGTGTGTTCTAATGTGGGAGCCATCCTTAAACTTTTATGTCAGATCACTGACATCTTGGGAAAAGCAACACCATTTTATGATAGTATTTTTTTTTTTTATATTAATACATGTGACCCGGGACACCTGGGTAACTCAGTTGGTTAAGTGTGAGACTCGTGATTTTCAGTCAGGTCATGATCTCAGACACATGAGATTGAGCCCCTTGTCTCGGAGCCTGCCTGGATGCTTGGGATTCTCTCTCTCCCTCTCTCTCTTCCTTCCCCTCAGGTTGCACACAGACTATAATTCTTCTCCTTCCCCTCTGCTGTGGGGCTTGGAGAGAGCAAGTTTAAAGTATCCAGCATTATGCCTGACCTGTAATCATGATTTAATAAATGAAAACTTTATAGCGGTATTGGTCAAGTCCAAATGCAATGAATGAAGTGAAAGAATAAAGTGGAAAGTCAGTGGGTGTGAGACTAGAAGAGCCTGAGTGGCTGGGTGTGCAAGCGGTGAGGAGCTGAGGGCTTTGTGCAGGTGCCTAGCAGGTGTGGTGGGGACAGACACAGCTGTGTGTGAGAGCTCTGGTCTGCTGAATAGCTGACCTTGAGCCAGGCCTCTGGAGATGTGGAGACATAGGGAACCTGGTTGGCTTCAGGGACGTTTAAAAGTACAACAGGCCTGCCTGGGCCCTGTTAGCCCAGGTGATTCTAGTTACGCCTCCCAGATATGTTGCTAATCCCTAGAAGGCAAGGGTTGTGGCTCAGGGTTCTGTCGTCTGATTCCCCAGGTCAGTTCTGGGCACATGGCAAATACACAATAAAAGCTTGCTGTTTCAAAAAAAAAAAAAAAAAAAAGTTTGCTGTTTCATTAGCCCCTTTGGAGTCACGTAAAAATGATTAAGAAAAAGTAACACATTCTGTCCTCTCAGTTTCACGAAGTAGAAAGTCTGATGGTTCTGGACACCACAAACAATGCTCAGGATTCGGGTCCGCTGAACTGACCAGCGCCTGGGTCAGCTCAGGCTCACGGTCTGATTACGGCTGCATCACTGGTCTTCCCTGAGGTCGGTGCATCTAGTGGCGATGGAGTCATAGCAGTGCTCAGAGTGCCGAGCCATAGGATTAGGGCCCCAGTCAGATGTTCGGGAAAGTTCTGTAAAATCCATAAATTTGAAATAATGTAATAATGTGAGTCTCGAAGGAGGAAATGCTCACATCTGGCTGGGGAGAAAAGAGAAGACTTTTTAAAGAGGCTATCTAAGGGTAGTAGCTAAAATAATTTTCTTTTTTTATTTTTAGGTTGTTTAGGATTCAGACTTCCCTGTTTTCCAGATGACTGGTAGAAATGTGTTAATGGTGAAGATAGATTGAATGGGGCACACACTCTTGCCTGGGCTTAAATCCCAGCACATTTGCATTTGCTCACTGTATGCGGGACTTCAGCCAAGACACAAATTCTCTAACCCTTAGTGTCCTTTTTTTTCCAACAGGAGTGATAATCTAGATATGGCAGGCTGACTATTATGAGCCTTCACTGCATGCCCCGCTCATGCCTGCCACGTGGTATATGTGAAAACTGGGTGTCCCTCTCCCATTTCCTGGGGTTCTGTCAAGAAGCACAGTTGTCTAAGGGACAGATTATAATTAGAAGCCTTCTCCCACTAAAAGACAGTAATTGTTTGTTTGGGTTATAATTTTTAAAGACTCCCTTATAATTATATATATAATTTATACATATGTTTGTGTTTGTATATATGTATGTATGTGTATACATACAGAGAGATATTCTTAAAGGAAAACAAACCGAAACAATACCAATAAAGCAAAAGTTCTACTAATCCCCTTATCAGAGGTAGGTTTCCTTTTAAAAAAATCCGTTTACACCAGTGAAATATGAAGCCAAATTATTGTCCTATTTGACTTCAAAGATCAGACAGCTGGAATTTGCTCCCTTGAGGCATAGTCAGATCTAAAACCATCCTCAGGAGGCTCTAGAGAAATGCAGTTAGCAGCCCCAATGATTTGTGGGTTGGCAGTCTCTTCCTGGGTTCTGACTGGGGCCAGATCAACTGGCTCCAGCTTCTCTTCAAATGCCCCCCTTACTCATTCTGCCCTTCACCCTTGCCAGGAACGCACCATGCCGGTGTGGTGTATAAGAACAAGCTCGGGATCAGGAATCAGAAGATGGTAATGCTGCTAGCCAGTGGCACAAAGCAGGTTATGGAAGCCGCTTCTCAACTTCCTCATCTGTGAAATGGGAATGGTAGTTATAATTCTGTCACAGGATTGCTGTGAGCTTTGAATGACATTGTGCTTTAGAATCTTGAAGTGCTTCTAAAATATGAGCCATTATTATGACATACATATAACAAAGAATGAAAGAGAGTTTGGAAGGTAGAAGAATGGAAAGTAATAGGTTTAATTGCTTATTACTCCCTTTTAACCATGACCTAATTTCATAAAATCTCATCGCTTTCATCCTTTGCCATTGTAGAGGATCTGCTACTCACGCTACAGGTTGTAGCCCTGCGGTAGTCGGCAATGAAGCTCTTTCATTCCACGAAGGTTCCTGAAGCACCTACTTAGTGTGGCCCGACCACACCAGTGAGCAAAGTAGGTGACAAGGTCTGCCCTCAGGGTGCTGACCCGACTTTAGAAAATCCCAGGAATGGTCCTCAAGCAAGTTCTCTGACACACAGCTGCCATAGTAAGGTTCCAGAGTCTTGTTTCCTCTCTTACGCCCAATAGAATCCTGGGGGCCCACGTCTCTCAAAAATCTACTACTTGGCTTTGGTCCAGGACAGGCATTTGGAATTTTAAGCCGGCCAGTGTTTGGTGCTCAGAAGTTGGACAGGAACCATGTGCTGAGTGCCAGCAATGCTGTTTGAGAACGAGTATCTGGGTTTAATTTCCACTGTCTGTCAGAGGGAAGCTTTGATCAGACCCTGCGTTTTTTCACTTCTCCTAAGTGACTAGAGGCTACTGCCGGCCCATTACCACAGCCTCTCTGTGAGCTCTAGGTTGGCCATGATAGCAGAGATTTATTTACATGAATTTCCTCCGAATTGCCCTGCCCATTGCCTCCTTCTCTCCCCTTCGGTCAGGCCACACTGAGTGCTGGGGGCTCAACCTGGGAGAAACTGCATGTCCAGGAAGCTAAGGGATGGGAAATGGGGAGGGGGACCCACAGTATTGCAGAAGGAAGTACAGCACAAGTAAGTGACTGCAGCTGGCTCTTAATGGCTTTTCTTCTCTGTCGTCATTTTCCTTTAAGCCCAAAAGAAACTCTTTGTAATACGTGTTAAAATTATGGTTCAGATTTCTGATGATCAAGTTACATAGATTAAAGTAATGGATACCAGACTCCGCATCAATTCAGGTATAAATATGGATGCAATGAATGTACATTATCCACTGTTATAAATCTGTGTGTTCAAGGAAAGATATAAATCTCCTGAACCTTTCCTACCTCAGGGTATGAGGGTCTTTTTTTTTTTTTTTTCAGTTTTTTCAATGAAATTATGATTTGGAGTAATTTGCTGGTTTTGCAGAAATCCTGGCTTTTTTTTTTTTAACAAGAAAGGGTAGAGTATATTATTTATAATGGCGAGTCATTAAAATGCTCCAGGAAGTCATCATTGCAGAGGGGGTTGGAGAGGGAAGGGGTTATATGGCATTCCAGATGTGCATGTGTGGAGAAGGGCCATGCATTTGGAGAAATTTATAGCACCTGGCTCCACTGTAAAGGGTATTTGGCCTGGGGGCGTTTCTGTTCTCTCCCCCTTCCCTCGGCCCTATCAACACTGTACAAGCAGGGGCTCAAAGGCGTCGGTGCGTGATGGACACATGGCCACAGGATGTTGTGGTCTGGAAGAGAAGACTGAGTTCTCACTCCTGCTAAGCCACAGGGCTGATGAAAGTGAGCTCCTTGCAGCTTGGGGCCCTCATAGGAACATGAAGATGCCTTACAGTGAGAGGGAAAGAACAGAGCCACATCCTCTACTGAAATGCATTACTCCAGCATGTGGCTCGACAGCTGCACGCTTGGTCACCTTAGTTTACCTTCCGTAAGTTCACAGTCTATAAAATGCAGGTACTAATACACCTTCCAGAAGGTTGGCATGAGGACTAAATGAGATTCCAAGTGTGAAGGCACCTAGTACAATTCCCTCCTCCTCACCCCGCTCAGGTTCCTAACTTGTAGGTTAATAGACTTGTGGCCACTGTTTGTCCCAAATGGGATTGTATCATGGTCTCTCAGCCACTCTCCAGATCCTCTCAGCTAAGGCCACCACTGATACCACATGGAGGTTCAGCTCTTTCTAAAGTCCTGAGAAGTCAGTGAAGAACTCAACAAGCTAGCCCAGGTCTTTTTGTGGTATCGCTCCATTATCTCTCCTCTGCAGCATCCAAATTGGCGAATAGCCACTTCAGCCTCATCCCAGTGAGCAAAAGGAAAAATGGGGGAAGGCAGGGCATGTCCTTTCCCTCTGGGAACTAGTCTACAAGGGATGTACATCACTTTCTTTCATATTCCACTGGTCAAGAAAGTCTGGCCCCACCTAATCATGAAGGGGACTGGGCAACATATACTTTAGCTGGCATTGCTACTGACCTAGCTAAGTTCCCTTACCATGGAGGAAAGTGAGATGGATATTGGGGATAGAGTCCTTTCCAGGGGAGGTCCCAGGGAGTTGTGCCAGAAACTCAAATAGAACCATATGCTCCAAGAGAGAGATTTGGGTTCTGTGGGGGTAGAGGAAGGAAGATTGTTATCCCGTGGGTCATGAAATGTGTTTATGTCTTGTAATCAGATTAATCAGGATGTAGATATGTGAGCTACTTTGTTCATGTGCAGCTTCCAGAGGCCAAGGTAACTGGGCCTGTCCCATTATAAGTCAAGTAAAGTTTACTTTCCTCTGCTCTTCAACTCAGTCCTTGCAGTGCATTTCTCATGGTCTGCCATATAGCTAGCTATTCATTCAATAATTGTTAAGTAAATGGATGAGTGAACGAATAAATGAGTTACAGAGCAAAGTAAAGGACATATGGGAGTAGGGCAACAGGATGGCTGTGGTATCAGGGGGCACTTTCAATAAAGAGAACTAAATCATATCTACTCTCCTGAGCTACCACCTCCATTACTCTTATTATTTTTTTTATATTTATGTATGTATTTTAGAGAGAGCCTGAGCAGGAGGGGCAGAGAGAGAGGGAGAGGGAATTTCAAGTGGACTCCGTGCTGAGCAGGGAGCCAAATGTGGGCTTGATCTCATGATCCTGAGAGCAGAGCCCTGAGATCATGACCTGAACCGAAACCAAGTGGCAGATGCTCAACTGACTGCTCCACCCAGGAGCCTCACCAGCTCCCTTACTCTTTTTCAACTCATTACTCTTCTCTCCTTCTTCTCATTTATACAGAGAAAAGAAAAAGCAAGAATTCCTTAGTGCCTACACCTGCCCAGCAAACTTACTAGCCCATGTTTTCCTCCTTCCTTTCTTGCTTTCTATTGAATTGAGTGAGGTAGTCCACCAGAACCTGCTCTTCCTCCCTTCTGTTCTTCAGGTCCTTGTTTGACCACCGTGCCCTCTCCTATGCCTTTTCCTATTCTTCCTTCTCTTCTGGCTCCTTCAGACTTTGAGTGGATTCATATTTCTCCCATCTTTAAAAACAAATACTTAGTCCCCGTCTAGAGTTATATCTCTCCATTCCCCCTTCACAGCCAACTTCCTACAGGAGTTGGCTGAATGCACTGTTCTTCTGTCTAAAACTCTGCAACCCTTCCCATTGAAGATTGGCTTCTATTCCTGCCATGACCCTGATGTTGCTGACCAAAGTCATCGGTGACCTTCTGGTGCAACTGCCAAGTGTATCTTGTAGTTCTTATCTTACTTGACCTCTGAAAAGCATTTGATGCTATTGATTATTCCCATTTCGAGAAGCTTCTTCCCATGGCTTCTCTAAAACACCATCTACCCTGATTTTTCTCCTTCTTGGTTCTCCTATGGACTCTCTTTCCCTGCTTATGATTAAATGTTAATGTTTCTCAGGCATCTGTTTTAATCTGTTTTCTGTTCTCTCTCTACACACAGATCCCTGGACATGGCATTCACTGCAGCTGTCTCAATGCAGATCTAATCTATATGCATGCGATATCCAAATATGAAATGTCCCCTGCTCTCGATACAGTGCAGATCTAACTACTTCTTAGACTTCTCCATTTAGATATTCTACAGGCACCTAGGACACCACTTGTCTAAAATTAGATTCAGGCTCTGCCACTTCCTATTCTTGTACCTTGATTATGTCTCATTTGTAAAGCGAGGATAATAATAATGTAGGATTATAGTGCAACCAGATGGATTGATAGGTAAAAATGTGATGTGTATACTGTGAAGTGCTCTTTGCTTAAAGGATAACCGTAAAGGATAACGGTTACTTTATGTCAACCAACAGGGCTTCATTGAGTATCTGCAGTGTGTCCTGCATGGTTCTGGTGATTGGCACAAGCCATAGCTCCTGTCCTAAGGAACTTACAGGTTGATCGGTTAAGGGGAAAATAAATGATGAAGCACTTAATGTGATTTAGGCAGCAGGAATGGAGAGGCCAGTGGCATCACCATTGGACTTAGAGGAGTCCTCTATTTCCTTCCAGCCCCACTCATCCTTTTATTAAAGATATTATCCTGCCCACAGCCTGGAAGACACCGCTCTAGTTATCAAATGACCTCTCATCCACAGCCACGGTCTTTTGGGTTGGTATTTATCTGACCTAGGTTCAGTGGATCAAAATGTTTCTCCCAAGGAGATGTCATTCAGGCAGGTCTGAGAAATGGTAATGTAGAGATAACTTCAGATTTAGTGCATGGGACATGTAAGGTAAAGGTTATAGGTAATATCCTATAAATATTAATAAATACCAAAAATCTGGTAGTGAAAGCCTGACCACTAAAGGTAGAATGAAACAGATAAGCAGGGGAAAGAGGCAATGCAAGACCATGTGGTTTCAGGGAGGGCAATAGAGAATAGAAGTTGTAGGATGAATTTCCAGTTCTCTTGTGACCTGGCTGAGTTTCCTGAAATCATGTTGACTTGCAACTCTAAGTCCCATTCTACTACATATGGTGCCATATCACATTTATGTTTATTTTTAAAATTATAGAAAAGATATTTCAACATTATACTCTTAGTCACTTACCAAATGTAGTAAATTGCAATTTGATTCACATTGACCAGAATGTGTGGGGATTTGATGTTTTTCTACCTCTGGTTTCTAATGGAAATTACCTTTCTCCATACATCCATCACACATTAATTACTTTAATAATGATAATAGTTCCTGTGTTTTGCTTTTACAGTAGTTTACCATTTACAAAGGGATTTCACGTACATTATCTCATTTGAGCCTCACAGTAACTCAGTGAGGCTCAGAAAGAGTAAATGAATTATTTAAAGTTATACAGCAGGATTGAGACATAAATTGAGGTCTCATGACTCTTCATTCAGTGCAAAGACAAATTAAAAGTATAAAAGTTCAATCAGCACATTTGCCCACTTAGGCTTAAGATAGCGTGTGTGCACATACCTCTTGGAGCATTGCAAAGCCTCTTAAGTCATTCTCATGTGCCTGTTATATTCAGATTCCCAGAGTTCCAACAGTGGAGAAAGTCCAAATTCAGTTCAGTTCACCAACATTTTGTGATTTCTGGTTATGCATGCACTGGCTCTGAGTTAGGCCTGATTCTTTGTGATTGGACTTGCTGAGTCTGAAACATCTGTATTAGAGCAAGTAGACAATCAAGCCTGACCTGTTAAAACATCAAGTATAACTTTCAAGAGGTATTCTTTACAGTGATAGAGGTTGTATTACCCAGGGACGGTAGTCAGCTGTTTTGTGGAAACTTCCCATCTATTCAACTCTGACATCTGGTTCCCAGGACACCTGATATAGAGGATGCTGAAAGCAAAGTATCATGGTAGCTCAAGGCTTCTGCTACCAAGAGCAAGAGTTTTCACATGCTCTCATAAAACTTGCAAAAGCTGCTTGATCATTCCTGGGACAGCCATTCTCTCTCCCATCTATTTGGAGAGGAGGAGGAAATCTGGTTTGGGGCACCCTTTTTAGAAGGTGGCCCGAGGAAATGCTCCCCCAAATTCCCCAGGCTCAAGAAAGCAGAGATTTTCCCCAGAGGAAGAACAGGTGACTTTCTTGCCACATAGTCTAAGGCTAGGCTTGGCTGATAGAATGCCTGTCAGCCTGTCCCCACACTCCACATGCTCTGCCTCCTATGCTGCTTGCCTCTGCCCCTCCTCCCTTGCAGAAGAAGAGATGGAGGGCAGGTTACATAAAAGAAAAGGAGTGTCATGTGGTGGTTAGACTGGAAGGTGAGCCTTTTAATGAACAAAAGGACACTAAACTACCCATCGTACCCCACTAGCAATTCTGCCTTCTCCCAAGGTCCCCAAGATAAAAAGGGAATTTAGGTACCAAGTCCCTGATTAAAGAAGCACAAAACAAGGCCACCAAAGCTTGTGTTTTGATCCACTTCCCAAAAAGAGCATCAGCAGCCTTTTCAAGATGTGAGTTCATCTTGGTTACAATAGCTAAGACCATCTCTAAGATATGGGAAGAGGAGCTATCAGGCAAGGCATTGCCCTTAAAGACTCGTTTGTGTTTCACAATCTCAGAGCAAACCTCCAGATCCCGAATAGTCCCAACATGTGGCCCTGTCTCCTCTCAGGGGAGGCTCCCAGCTCCTGTCTCTGGACCCTCTAGCCACAGCGGAGCTGCTCGGCAATACCTGCTGGTGCAAGCCCTAGGGTTCATGAGGGGCAGCACTCTGGGTGGGGGGATTGCTGACTTCTGTGCTACGTTCTTAGTTAGAGCAGAGGCCAGTCTTTCCCAGCAGTGCCTCTAATCCTATCCCTTTGTGACCCAAACCTCTTGGGGGGTGCCTCACATAGTTACACACAGTTTATAATCTCAGGCAGGCTATAGTCATTTAAGTGGCTCTCAGACACGCCTTCCTTTCTACTTGGGCGTCCAAAATACGAACAGTACATCCTCAGCCCAAAGGAATCAGAAGCCAACAACTCTTCCATTAGTAGGAGACATCATACATCAGGGAGCCTTGGCACTACCATGAGGAGGGCAGGGCGAGGTGCAGTTCCTAGCCCAAACCCAGGAAGGACAACAAACTCATAGAAAGAGACAGATGTGAGCCGTCCTCCAAGAGTCACTGGGTTTGTGGGTGTAGATACGGGTAAATTCAGTGTGCCCAAGGCCTGTAACTCAAGGAAGAGGGAACAAATATCCCAAAGGACTTAATGGTTTGCCTCCTTGTGTATCCCCCCCCCCCAAAAAAAAGTAAATGAAAATTCATCTTTCATCTAGTGTAATCCAAAAGGAATCCCATTTTCCTCTGTGGCTTCTTTTGTTGTTTCTAAGATACATTAACTCAACTATCTTTTCCTGAGTCCATGAAACAGGCATGTCTCTGGGCTGAACACTGGAAAAGCAAGAGTGAGCAAGACTCAGTTTGATAATTGCATTGCCCTTACTTACTCTGTTGGGGGAAACAAGTCAACTGACCATTACAACTCAGAGTGTTGGGGAAAACATGGGGGTCACTCGTCCAGTTGACCTGGTTGTCAGAGGTGTGAGAAGGCTTTCTTGGGGGTCAGAAGCCACACAAGAGCCCCAGAAGACGTCACACCAAGCACAGTGTTTGGAAATGTCATTTAGATCACCAGGGGAATTAATAACTGAGCCTTAGATAGTATTTTTTAAATAGGCGCTGTTCTAAGATGCCAATATGTACTCATTTATTTAGCCCTCACAGTAAGCCCATGAGGTATATAATAATTATTAGTCTTAATTTACAGCCAAAGAAACCAGGCTCCGAGCTGTAGTTTGTCCAAGGCCATGAGAGCCTCAGATTCTCCCCCAGATACTCCGGCTTTGCAGACCATGCTCTCAGCCCATCACCTCCATGTCCTCTACTACAGTGACAAAACCTCAGACAACTGGAGCCAGAAGTGAGGTAGGAAGCCTAGAATGAACAACAAGATGTGAAAGTGAGAGCAGGGATTTTGTATGTCATATCAAGTCCTTATTCCCCAAACTAGGGTTCAGATAGTGCCAGAGATATATGATGAGAGTTCAGGGGATAGGCTAAGCCATCATCCATACTTTTGGAAGTATAAATTCACAGAAAAAATGTCTTTAAGTTTGTACTCCAAAAAAATATTTTGATGATATACTCACAAAAACAACAATGGGCAGCTACTTGATCCTACCTCTCAAATGTTTTGCTATTATACAGGGTTTACAAAACAGAGTGTGTTTAATTTTGTTTCCTACCAGCAAATTCCCTGATAACTATAAAAGTATAGATAATTCTTGTGTGTGTGTGTGTGTGTGTGTGTGTGTGAGAGAGAGAGAGAGAGAGAGAGAGAGAGAGAGAGAGAGAGATTTGGGCATATTCCTTTCATTTCTTTTAAAGAATAATGATCCTGGGTTTGAGAGTATTTATCAGTGATTAAGAAGAGGAGGTTTCCAGCATTAACTTGAAAATGGTAAAAAATCTGCAAAATAGCAAAATCTAGACATAACCTGAAGTCACTGACCACCAAGAAAGCCGTGATATTGCCTCACTAGGTACTTCACAGGAGAAAAATAGTAGCACTAACCAACCACAATTAGGGAGCAAATAGCTTTTTTTTCAGAAGTTAGCTTTAAAAGTTTGAGCCTCAATTGGTTAAGTGGCTCAGTTGGTTAAGTGTCCTGACTTCTGATTTCATCTCAGGTCATGATCTCAGGGTTTAAGACCAAGCCCATTGTCAGGCTCCATGATGGGCATAGAGCCTGCTTAAGACTTTCTCTCTCCCTTTCCCTCTGCCCCTCATATTCTCTCTTAAAAAAAAATTAAAAAAAATAAAAAATAGAAGTTTATGCCTATGTGCTTCTTAAAATATGTACCTTGTGTAATATTTTGTCTCAAGGGGCTTAAACTTTGGTGTCTCTTATGTAAGAAGACTTTTAAATATAAATGCATACGTGCATATGCATTTGGCATTAATTTTATTATTCCTACAATATTGGAGGACAATTACCTGAACTTTTTGAACTTGAGGGAACAATTTAGATGAGACTAACATGAAGAGAAGTCAAGCAAACAAAATATGCTTAGCACTTCTTTTGAGTCCCATATCAAAAATCATCTTGAAAGGCGAAATGTAAGTAATAGGGTGGGGGGGGGGGTTGTAGCTGAATCTAGTTAAGGTCAATAAGAGGCAGCCATGCTGAAATAAGGTGCCATTATTGAATGACACCATCACCCACTGCTTTTTTATGTGCTCAGACACATATTATTGAACAATTAATTGAAAATTAGAGTTAATTTCCTTCTTTAATGTCTAACTCTTAAAACACTGATGCCAACTCTGTGGTTGTTTTGTCTTTCCTATATTATTTTTACATTGAAAATACCAGTATTTTTAAAAAGTATTGTATTAAAATGTTTATTTGCAAATAGTGACATGATATAAACATTTTGAAAATGATACATAAATTTCAAAATATGTGTCTATGTATAAAATAATATGCATATTCACATAGACCTATGATTTCATTGCTCATATGGGAAAAGATCAAGACTTCGAGGCACTCAGGAATTGAATTAGTCACCTTTGTGTTATTCTCTGAGAATGCATCACCTTAAAAAATACATTTCTTGTATTTCTCAGTATGTTCAATGGGGGCAGAAAACTGATAAATCTTATTTAATAAATAGAGTGGAGAGAAGATTCATCTTTTAAGATAAAGCTAAAACAAAATGAGATGTGGCTTAGAAAACTCATTCTACTCTGCAAAATGTATATTTGTTTAATCAAAGATCTCTGAGTCATGGTTTTCTAATGAAGGGCTAAACAGCTCTTTTTATCATAGAAGAGAAGGACACATAAGAAAGAATAGGAACTTGTATAAAGGGAAGGATTTCATTGTCCTCCTTAGTGATTAAAAGGTGTCCACAAATTTTGGTTCTCTGGAGGTATTTCAAACACTGTGTGCACAGATGAAAAACAAAATTGATTTTTCTGTTGTAAGAGAGTGATGGTTGGCAATTGAACGATGAGGATTAATTATGGAAATTTGTTTGTGAGACCCTTAGTCCATTTACATGTCATGAAAGTTACAGCAGTAATAGGAAAATGAAGAACACTATCAGTCATGTTTCTATAGAGGAACCATATACTTTATCATCCAAATCCATAATGAAAGTGGGTACTATTAATTGAGAATGAAAGTTGGCCCTATTTATTAGTATTCTAGGACAGTGTTATAAACCAGAACTGTCAAAGTACTCTAATAAATGATGTGACTGCATATTTTACCCTATATCCCCAGACATCTTCATACATGTGTGCACACAACCCCCGCCCCCCACACAAGAGTGAGAAGGAAAAGCAAAGGACAATATATGCAGCACTATTTCCCTGTGTGATGGTAAATTTTATTTATCAACTTGACTGGGACACAGAGTACCCAGATATTGGACTGAACATTATTTATGGGTGTGTCTTTGAGGGTGTTTCTGGATGAGATTTGCATTTGAATTAGTAGACTGAATAAAGCACATTGCCCTCCCCAATGTGATGAGGCCTCATCCAAGTTGTAGAGGGTCTGTATAGAAAAAAAAGTGGAGGAAGGAAAAACTGACCCTGTGCCTGACTGTTGGAGCAGGACATCAGTCTTCCCTTGCATTTGGACTAGGAAATATACCTTTAGTTCCCCTAGTTCTCAGGTGTGTGGTCCTGGACTAGAACTCTATCTGTGGTCTGGACTAGAACTTTCCTCGACCTCCAACTTGCAAATGGCAAGTTGTGGGACTTCTTAGTCTCCACAGTCACATCTGCCAATTCCTTATAGTGACTCCTCCTCACCTCTCCTAATATATATCCTATTGGTTCTGTTCTCTGGAGAATCTTAATACACCCTAAGGTAGGGAAAGACACTAACAAGTAGACTACTGACATGAGTACAACATATGCCACAAGAGACCTGAGGTTGAGATGGGCCCTTTCCATCCCTCCCATCTCTGATCCCGTGCTACATTCTGTACATTCTGTATTTACTTGATTTTATACTTGTTAGTATTTCTCTGGAAAAGTTTGAAAAGAATGCTGTAGGCAGCCAGGAATTTTCTGAAGGAGTACAGACCAGAGGCCTCACAAGATTTGATTCTAGCAGGACCACTCACTGTTGCTGAAGAGAACCTAATGGAGCAAAGTGAGCTAAAAACAGAAATATAGATTCAGCCAATGTACTCAGTTGCCCGAGTGAGAAATAATGAAAGATGAAGCCCAGACCCTGAATATGAATAGAAAAAATGAAGAAGCTTTAACACTTCAGGTCCTAAGTGGCTTTGGCCAACAGAAACTCTACCGTGGCTCTATATAACTTGATGTCTAAGCTACTCATAATCAATTAATTCAGTGTTTCAGGCTTTAGTTGCAAATTTCTGTTTGAGAGGAACTTAAATGGCAAAGAATTTCCACTTCGTTTTGCTGAGGCCAGACTATGAGTTCACCAGATCCAAACATGGTGATCAAGGCCCATTTCCCTGAAGTAAGTCACAAAATAGAAGTACAGCATGTTTTCTTTAATAAAATCTGCATAGGAAATAGGAATTAGATACAAAGTGTGACAGGGGAGGAAGAAGAAAAGTAAAATAGAAGGAGATTAACATTTTTTAAAAGGTGGCTCCGTGGCAGTCACTGTGGAAGGCACGTGGAACATCTGTTGCTTGGGGTAGGAGCAGCTTTTCTTGCTTTGTAGTTGGAGTGAGGGAAATTTCCCATGGTCCTCTAGCTGTTCACATAGGAGTTAAGATTCCAAACAGATATATCTACCTTCAGAACACACGTTTCCGCTGGCCTCTGCATGATGCTAATTTTTTGTGGGTTTGTTTGTTTGTTTTTTATAATTTATTGCATGATGTTGTTTGATCTAGCATGTGGTATGACTGGCTTTGGGGACCACCCCTCATAGAATACCATTTTGCTTCCTGGCAAGAAAACAGGAAGCCCCCAATATAGTCTAACTAGCTTCTTTCTGGAACAAGTAGGTCTTGCTCAAGTTCTTTTCATGATTAAATTTTATCCCTAAAGGCCCAAAATTAGGTCACTTACATCTATGAGTTCCAGTTCCACTTCACCTACTTAATTAACAAACTTTCATCCAATACCTTCAAAAGGCCAACCCGTGGCTAGGCTACAGAATAAGTAAAGATTGACCCTGCCCTCAAGAAGCTGTCAGCATAGAAGAAATGAGACGTGCATATAAGTAGTCATAATGTAAGATACGCTTAGGTGATTATCATATGAAAGACACATTTGGAGTTATAGGGAGATTTAGAAGAGCTCATCCAAGTAAAACCTGATAGATGAGGAGGCATTTGGGCTCGGCTGGGAAGAAGTGGCATTCGTGTACGGAGTCTCCTAGTTGAGGCCAGGAGTGGGGGTGATGATGAACAGAGACCCTGAAGCTGGTAGTTAGGAGCATGGGCAGGGAACAGCAAGAAGCCTATGGTGATGAGAAGCCCCATCCAGAGGAGGTGAGGAGAGGGTGCTGGATGTGTTTCCCTATCCAGACACTGACATTTGAGAGTTTGATTGGGTTTCTGGCTATTCTCAGGAGCTGCTGTGGCAATCTTCATGGTTGGCATAAGGCTGAGTACTTCTATCTTTGTGCAGTCTTTTTCCTTCTGATGAGTCCCTGGACATATGAAATTCACCTCCTCTCCTGGTACTGTTATCAAACCTCATACTTGCATTCAAAATGGGGTCAAAAAAGAAAAGAAGAAAAGGGCAATTGATTTGTATGTTTCAGTCATTTCCTTGGGAACACGCTGAGCTCGTACTCTGGGGTGACTGCGAAAGAGACCCTGCCTGTGATTAGATCTGTCAGGCAGTGGCTGTGTTACACTAGGTACCTGGGGAAATAAAACCACGGGCAGTTGCCAGTGCCTGCATGCTCAGAAGGCTGTCTGTGTGCAGTACGACAATGGTGGAGTGTGTGTGTGTGTGTGTGTGTGTGTGTGTGTGTGTGTGTGTACAGGAACCACGTGACTAGGAATTGCCAGCAGGGAATTCTTGATTTCAGTTTGGACAGATGATCTCTAAGGCTCCTCTGCAAATCTCAGATTATAGGACTCCCTATATGTAGACACAATGAAATGATGCCTAAGGATACATGAAGTTGATAGGTAGGTCCCCGTTTGACCTCTCATCTTGACTCTATCCATTCCAAATACCATGTAGCTGGTGGCATTCCTAAAACATAAACCTGACCACATCACCCTCCTTTTCTTGCTTAAAAGCCTTCAATGTCTCTCACTTATCTAGAGCATAAAGCCCAAGCCACCCAAGACTTACCATGACCCGACCTTGGCTTACTTCTCCAGCTTCAGCTGCCAACATTCCCCACGTAACCTTTATGATCCAGCAGCAGTGGATCGCGTGTATACATCTTCCAGTTTATATTGCTTCCCTCCATCTGCCTCCCCCCTTGCTCTCTTAATCACACACACAGGCCTAGAATGCCCTTCTCTATCTTCCTTCCCAGCTAATATTCCCTTGTGTGTGTGTGTGTGTGTTTTTTAATAAAGACTCAGCTCAGTTCTTATTTCCTTCAGAAACCCTCCCTAATAGCACTTATCTCAGAGTGGTACCCATATTTCTTTCTCATCCTTAAAATATTGAATTCTAAACCACCTACTTATATGATGCCTTCTCTAAAGTATAACCTCCCAGGGTCAGGTACTTGATTTTATGTCTTTGAATCTCTTGTGCCTAAGTCAGGGCGTAGCATAATGCAGCACAAAATGAGTGTTCACTGCATAAATACTAGATGAGAGGGATGGATGGGTAGTAGATGGAAATGTACTTTAAAAAGTAGATAAATTCTGGGATTCTGTTTCCAATCTTGATGTGATGATTGATTTTAGGTATCAACCTGATGGGGCCAGGGAATGACCGTGTAGCTGCTTAAACATTATTTCTGGGTGTGTCTGTAAGTGTTTCTGGAAGAGATTAGCGTTTGAATTAGTGACCTGAGTCAGGCAGATGATGTGGGTGGGCATCGTTCAGTCCGCTAGGGGCCTGAACAGAACAAACAGGTGGAGGTGGGTTGAATTCTTTCCCAGCCTGATTGCTTGAGCTGAATCAAAGCTCTCCTCTTGCCCTCAGTGCTTCTGCTTCTCAGGCCTTCAGACATAGGATGGCTTCTATACTGTGGGCTCTCTTGTTCTCAGGCCTTCAAACTACATCACAGGTGTTCCTGAGTCTCCAGTTTGCATACAGCACATTATGAGATTCTCTGCCTCCACAACCACAAGAAGCCAGTACCTTATAATAAATTCTATATAAATAAATAGGAGAAAAATATATTTATATCTCCTATTGATCCTATATCTCTGGAGAACCTTGACTAATACACTTGGCAAGGTGTTATTTTCTTTAATTTTACAGGAGTAGCTACTGGGCCACAGAAAGGCAAATGTCACTACAGCTAAACCTTTAAAACTGCAATCAGAGTCCCTTATTCCTGATGTAGTACTCTTTCCCCTGTCCTTTAGCATCTCTCAATGACTAAGTACCCATTGTTTTTTGAATCCTAACTTTCTTAGACTTAGAATTCTATAGCTCAAAAGAACTGAACGGAAAATTCATCCTACCACATCCCCCTATTTTCTCTTTTTAGTAAATAATTAAAAGCTAGAAGTGGTCAAGTGACTCGACACCTCATTCATCCTTGAAAATCCTACTCAGTCATAATCACTGTTGTCATCCTGAGTAACTGTAGAATGACGACAATGATCGATGCCACAGAGAAGTAGGTGGTATAACAAAGGCCAATGATACAATAAAGAAAACTAACCAAATCAGCAGTCTGATGATTAGCTAATTAATCATTAAATAAATATTCATTGAATGAATACTATGAAACTCTCAAGTGCTCAGTGCATAACAGTAAGTAAACCATCTACATCCCTGCTGCGTGGAGCTTACATTTTAGTAGGAGGAAAGAGACAATAAATACAAGGAAATAGATGCTATCTTGGAGAGTGGTATAATAGACATTAGCAGGCAAACAGAAAAGATTACTTCAAGAAGTAGAAAGAACATATACAAGATCTCTGAGGAGTGTGAGGTCATAGAATGTTTGAGGAACTGGAAGATTCCTCTGATTCGAACATGAAGATAAGAGTGTCACAAAAAGAGACCAGAGCTGGGTAGTCATGTCTCATATCGTGATGGGCCTTGAAGGTCATGTTGAATTTGGATTAGATCCTTAGTGCAAAAGAAATAACTAATGATTTTTAATTTTTTTCCTTTTTTTTATTGTTACTTAAATTTTTTTTCCCAGTGTTCCAAGATTCATTCCCCATTCCCCACACCCAGTGCTCCATGCAATAGGTGCCCCCAGTACCCACCACCAGGCTCTCCCACCCCCCACCCCCCTCCCTCCAAGTCCCTCAGTTTGTTTCTGTGTCCAAAGTCTCTGTTGTTTCGTTTCTCTCCCTGGATTACCCTACTTCCCATTTA